>PISX010031519.1:0-17291 GCA_004024625.1 Mellivora capensis
CATAGGGAAGCTCTATTTTTAACTTCTTGAGGAACCTCCACACTGTTCTCCAGAGTGGCTGCACCAACTTGCATTCCCACCAACAGTGTAAGAGGGTTCCCCTTTCTCCACATCCTCTCCAACACACGTTGTTTCCTGTCTTGCTGATTTTGGCCATTCTAACTGGTGTGAGGTGGTATCGCAATGTGGTTTTAATTTGAATCTCCCTGATGAATAAGCCATCTTTTTTATTTTCTCTTTCAAGATGAGAAAAGCAGTTTTATCTGAAAAGATATGTTCTCAAGAGAAATACTACTAGAGTTGATAAAGCATGCCATTCAACTACATATAACAGTTTCTATCATTTTCCAAATATTAAGTTTCAGAGAAACCTAAAGTGAATTCATCATCATGGCCTATTGTGGCATACAAATGTATAATAGGAATGTTGCCCACATGGTATTATGAAAATCTACATTGATCCCCAATGTCTTGGATGGTTATAGACAATACGTAGTTACTATTTACGGGAGGAAACTGCTTCTTGCCAAAGTACAGAAACACTGTCGGAGGATTACAACCTCCTATTCATCAGCTTATATGCTTCCCTTAGAGATGGCATTTTGAAATCACATGATTTGTTATTTGTAAATATCACTTAGGCATTCCCCACTTCTCAACTGCCCAGGGTGAAGCACCAGGAATCACTCAGAAATCACACAGCAGTTCTCTGTGTTCACCACATTAACTGCAAGTATACATACCATCCAGTTGGGTTGTACACTCAAAAATAAGGGCTTTAGAATCTCCTTATCTTATTTCCAATTCACATCTAGACAGAAAATAGGGCATGAAACTTCTTTCAAGATATGTCTTCAAAGGCAAAGGAAACAAAAGCAAAAATGAACTTTTGGGACTTCATCTAGATCAAAAGCTTCTGCACAGCAAAGGAAACGGTCCACAAAACAAAGAGACAACCCACAGAATGGGAGAAGATATTCGCAAATGACACTACAGATAAAGAGCTGATATCCAAAACCTATAAGGAACTCCTCAAACTCAACATTCAAAAAAACAAATAATCATGTCAAAAAAATGGGCAGAAGACATGAACAGACACTTCTCCAAAGACATACAAATGACTAACGGACACATGAAAAAATGTACATCATCACTAGCCATCAGGGAGATTCAAGTCAAAATCACATTGGGATACACCTTACAACAGTTAGAATGGCCAAAATTAACAAGACAATAAACAACAAGTGTTGGAGAGGATGTGGACAAAGGGGAACCCTCTTACACTGTTGGTGAGAATGCAAGTTGGTGCAGCCACTTTGGAAAACAGTGTGGAGATTCCTTAAGAAGTTAAAAATAGAGCTTCCCTATGACTCTGTCATTGCACTACAGGGTATTTACCCCAAAGATACAGATATAGTGAAAAGAAGGGCCATCTGTACCCCAATGTTCATAGCAGCAATGGCCACAGTCGCCAAACTGTGGAAAGAACCAAGATGCCCTTCAACGGACAAATGGATAAAGAAGATATGGTCCATATATACAATATTGTGCCTCCATCAGAAAGGATGAATACCCAACTTCTGTATCAACATGGACAGGACTGGAAGAGATTATACTGAGTGAAATGAGTCAAGCAGAGAGAGTCAATCATCATATGGTTTCACTTACTTGTGGAGCATAAGGAATAACATGGAGGGCACTGGGAGATGGAGATGAGAAGTGAGTTGGAGGAAATCAGAGGGGGAGACAAACCATGAGAGACTGTGGACTCTGAGAAACAAACTGAGGGTTTTGGAGGGGATGGAGGTGGGGGGTTGGGTGAGCCTGGTGGTGGGTATTAAGGAGGGCACATACTGCATGGAGCACTGGGATGTGGTGCATAAACAATGAATGATGGAACACTGAAAAGAAATAAAATAAAATGGAAAGAAGAGGGCATGAAATGTGACCCATGACAAGAACTAGTCTGTCACACACTCATGGATTCAGTTTGGTCTTGGGGTAATGGGAGATGATATTCTACATGGACAAAAGTATGAAGGGAGAAAATCAAAGAGCATCTGTAATGCTCTTTGGTAAGTTGTCCAGACTGCCTGGAGTAGCAAACTGTAAAACTAACCAGTGGGCCAAAAGGCCACAAAATTAAGTTAGAAGCATTTCTCAATGCCAGGCAATGAAAGCGGAGTTGTACAGAAAGTGGCAAAAGAATTGTGATTATTCTTTTCCCTGTTAGCTTATAGACATTCTCAAATCAGCCACATCATACTAGCTCCCCCTCCCAAATTATAGATTAACAGCAAGCCATCACTAAAGTAGAAAAGAGAGAATCTGAAGAAAGCCAATTCTCATGCTGGTGGAAAACCCTACAGTTTATATTAAATGTAGGTAAAACCTGCTTTGAGTTTCAGAGAGCCAGGGATCTGATAGTGTTAAGATGATACATAAAACATATGCAAAGATAATCAACTCCATTTTGATGGACAAAATTAAAAATATTTTCTAGTGAAGACAGTGTACATCATGTCATGCTGAGTTTGGAAAGAGAAATAATTGCATTATGACCTTTTATTTGTGAATGGATATGTTTTGGACAAATACATCTAAAAATACATGAGGAGTTTTAGGCAGGAAAATCCAGGAAATAAAGCATTTGTGCCATATATCTTTGCTAGTTCTGCTTTCCCAGGGCCTACCCTATAGGTCTTATTTTAACTTAAGTACATCTCTCTAAAGACTATCTCCAAATACAGTCACATTCTGAGGTCTGGATGTTAGGACATCAATACATGAATGTTTCAGGAGACACATGCTATATACTTTTGCTAAGTTTCTTTTTCTTTAGGAGAGCAACTGTGAATGGGCAGGAAAGCCTTAGCACTGAATTCCAAATAAATAAGTTCACCAGAGCCCACACAACCAAAATAAATGTCAAGCAAGTGCTGACACCACATGAAGGAAGGAATTCTAGATATTCTTAATTAGAAAAGAAGCAGTGGCAACTTGAAAGAGACACATTGGTTCTTGCATTTGGTCCTTACTAATTCATACTAAGAAAAATAATATCCAAAGGTATAGATTTATCAATAAATTAGAGAAACATTTTTAACTGAAAAGTAAACAGCTAATCTATGATTATTTAAGTTGAGATCAGAGTTAATTATGTATGAAGCTCCTTTATTGGGAAACATGATAATATCATTTGTAATGACATTATAATATGGGATATCAAGTCAATGATGTTGTCTAGCCAAACTTTTTCCAGTTTTCTGGTATCTATATAGAGGGTGAATTTCATTATTAGGATAATATTGTTGATCGAAGTGTTTGGCTTTTTTTTTTTTTCTTGCTTTCAGGTTTGTTTGTTTTGAGGAATATCATTAGTAGGATATGAGTAGGAATAGGAGCAACAAGAAATTTTTTGGCTTTTTGGCCCTTACCCGAAAAAGTCAGGCAGACCTACCAAGATATGAGTGAGGACTGGCATATCACTTCATGCTAACATCATCCATTTTGAATTTTCACCATGAAACACCCATGCATTTAAAATAAAAAGGTATAGCAAATCCACTTCAATAGGGTTTTTGCCTTTAGCTTTATACGCTCCTCTCCAGACCTCATCAGCTATCTGGAAATGCCACCAAACAGTCTAGGTTGAAAGAAGTCAAAAGCATTGATGTTCCTTGGCAAACACATACTCTTTCCTTCTGACTTTCAATCACAGCTTCAAAACCCTATGGGGTGATGCCAGGGCCTGCTTAATTTAACTTGGGATGTGACCTGTTCTAGCTCTTGTGCTGGTGACTCACTAAACACATCTCTTTTATTAATCCTTGAATCTATTGCTATCAATCAACACTGGGGCTGAAACAGCTTTACCGAATGTCAGAAATAAACAGTGTTTTCCTGTAAGCTCACGGGGGGGGGGGGGGAAGGCATTGGATATATAAAACCATGTGCTATATATATTTGGCTTAGAAAACTTAATGTTTTTAAAATCTGTCTTTTAAAAGCCAGAGCCTAGTCTAAAGTTTTAATTGTCTCTACTCATATTCTAGGGGACATAAGTGGTCTATCCTAGCTTTTTTCAGTTTTGGGTATCTACACAGAGGTTGATTTTCATTATTAGGACAAGATTGAGTAAAGTGTTTGGTTTTCATTGCTGTTTTTGGCTCATGTGTTTGTTTGTTTGTTCGGAGGGGTTCCATCTGCCATGCATTGGTTTTTCCTAAATATCTCTCCATCTCTGTTCACTATAGTTCATAATTATAGTTACTTGGAGTCTTCTCTTTAAGGTGGGAAGGAATGTGAGGACTTGGTTTCTCCAAATAGAGGCAAAATACAGACAAAATGGATAATTAAACTTTCCTTCTGGTACAAATCCTAGAAAAATCTACATAGATGTACTCAGAAACATATAAAAATACTTAGGAAGTATTGTTTGAAGTAGCCATAAATAGGGAAACCACATCTGTTGATTCAGGAGTAGTGAACCAACTGTAGGATATCAAATTAATGGAATATTACACAGCAGTCAAAACAATGAGGTGAAACTGCATGTATGTAGCAGACATTTGCCAGGTCTTTGTGAGGTTTTGTTTTTGTTTGTTTGCTTGTTTATTTTTTGCTTTGATTTTGGCTATCCAGTCTGCAGACCCATTTCTTATTTGAAGGGAATTCTCCTTTTACAAGATAAAAATATTTGGTAGATTTAGGGTATGACTCACCCATCCCCTCTCTGTGCCCCTGGATGGGCCCAGTAAAATGTTTTCCTTCCAAAGCTTTTGGATATTTGCTGAAGGAGATACCAGTATTCAGAAAATTTAGAAACAAGTATGAGAACGTTGCCTGCTGTATAACAAGTGCTCAATAAATGTTACTTATTCTGGGCGCCTGGGTGGCTCAGTGGGTTAAAACCTCTGCCTTCGGCTCAGGTCATGATCCCAGGGTCCTGGGATGGAGTCACGCATCGGGCTCTCTGCTCAGTGGGGAGCCTGCTTCCTCCTCTCTCTGCCTGCTTCTCTCCCTGCTTGTGATCTCTGTCTGTCAAATAAATAAAAATCTTTTTAAAATCTTTAAAAAAAATGTTACTTATTCTTATTATCCATCAACACAGAAAGCTGCAATCTTAAACAGAAACTTTGCATCAGTGAATGTTCCACTGAAATTTTCGGTAATCCTGCACTCTGATTCTGAGTTAACGTTTATTCCTGGGATTTGGAACATCACTATAGTCTACTGATCAGAGTGAGGGTACAGGGAATTCAGGTTAAAAATGGATTGTTGATGGCCTTATAAGTGGGTCCAGGAGGACCCTGAACCTATTTTGGAGTTATCTGCAATTACAAATTTGGGAACTGAAGAACTGATATCCTTAATCAATCATAGACTCCCCACCCACTTAACAGCTTCCAGATTCACAGAGTAAAGAGTATAGGAGTAAGTAACAAATAAAACGATCTGGCATATATCTCCCTAATGAAATATACAACCAAAGCCATACTGCAATTCTGGGAACTGGCCAATATGATAACATCAGTAAGTATTTGAAATACACCAGAAGAGACCCCAAATTGCTAAGGAAATGTTGAAAAAAAAAAACTGGGGGCATTACGTTGCCTGATTTCAAGCTATATTACAAAGCTGTGATCACCAAGACAACATGGTACTGGCACAAAAACAGACATATAGATCAATGCAACAGAGTAGAGAGCCCAGATATGGACCCATAACTCTATAGTCAAATAATCTTTGACAAAGCAGGAAAAAATATACAGCGGAAAAAAGACAGTCTCTTCAATAAATCGTGCTGGGAAAATTGGACAGCTATATGTAGAAGAATGAAACTCGACCGTTCTCTTACACCATGCACAAAGATAAACTCAAAATGGATAAAAGACCTCAATGTGAGGCAGGAATCTATCAAAATCCTAGAGGAGAAGATAGGCAGTATCCTCTTTGACACTGGCCACGGCAACTTCTTTCAAGGTATGTCCCCAAAGGCAAAGGAAACAAAAGTGAAAATGAACTTTTGGGACTTCATCAAGATTAAAAGCTTCTGCACAGCAAAGGAAACACTCCACAAAACAAAGAGGCAACCCACAGAATGGGAGAAGATATTCGCAAATGACACTATAGACAAAGGGCTGATATCCAAAACCTATAAAGAACTCCTGAAACTCAACATTCAAAAAACAAATAATCATGTCAAAAAATGGGCAGAAGACATGAACAGACACTTCTCCAAAGAATGGCTAACAGACACATGAAAAAATGCTCATCATCATTAGCCATCAGGGAGATTCAAGTCAAAACCACGTTGAGATACACCTTACAACAGTTAGAATGGCCAAAATTAACAAGACAGTAAACAACAAGTATTGGAGAGGATGTGGAGAAAGGGGAACCCTCTTACACTGTTGGTGGGAAGGCAAGTTGGTGTTGCCACTTCGGAAAACAGTGTGGAGATTCCTTAAGAAATTAAAAATAGAGCTTCCCTATGACCCTGCCATTGCACTACTGGGTATTTACCACAAAGATACTGATGTAGTGCGAAGAAGGGCCATCTGTACCACAAAGTTCATAGCGATGGCCACAGTCACCAAACTGCGGAAGGAGGCAAGAAGCCCTTCAACGGACAAATGGATAAAGAAGATATGGTCCATATATACAATGGAGTATTATGCCTCCATCAGAAAGGATGAATACCCAACTTCTACTGTTCTACTTCATACTGTTCACGTATGAACGTGGACAGCATTGGAGGAGATTATTGCTGAGTGAAATAAGTCAAGCAGAGAGAGTCAAGCATCATATGGTTTCACTTACTTGTGGAGCATAAAGAATAACACAGAGGACATTAGGAGAAAGAGAGGAGAAGTGAGTTGGGGGAAATCGGAGGGGGAGACGAACCATGAGAGACTGTGGACTCTGGGAAACAAAGTGAGGGTTTTAGAGGGGAGAGGGTTAGGAGTTGAGTGAGCCTGGTGGTGGGTATTAAGGAGGGCACGTATTGCATGGAGCACTGGGTATGCTGCATAAACAATGAATCTTGGAACACTGAAAAAATAAAGTTTAAATATTAAAAAAAAGAAAAGAAAAAAAAATATATGGATGGATAGAAGTCACCATCCATATGTATATGGAGAAGCTCAATTCTCCAGCTTGTTTGGTCAAAGAAGAGATGGATGGAGGCTGGAGAGTAATAAAGGGAGAACATAATCCCTGAACTAAAGCTGTTCCCAAAGCACTCCATTATCAAATAGAAGTGGTTTTAAGGATGAAGTTTGAGCAGTTCTGAAAATCCAAGCAAACTGAAAAGGAGAGTTGTTTCTACTTATTCTGGTCCAGTTGCAGGGCTGCTTCATCACTGAGCTGGATCTTGGAACTACTGCCATCAGGTCGTGACTACTCTGGCCCATTTGAAAAAACCATCCCTCTCAAGAGATAGACAGATCACATAGCCCTGGACTGGTGCCACTGCACAGGGATTTTTTTTTTTTTAAGCCCCTTGTTCTGACTCCATGATTGCCAAGAAACTTCTAATTCCCAAGTTGTTTAACTTTGGGAAAAGAAAAGACTAATGATATAAATTTCATTCCTGAAATCATTGTATTTTTTCCATGGTTTATGATAAAGCTTCTCACAGAGGTTTGTCAACAGGAAAGGGCCCTGTTGATCATACCCTCACATGTACTCCCAGGCCACAGAGTAGTTATATTTTCCTTTGTTAATAAATAAAATAGCATTCTGGTGTCTACCTCAGTCATGCAAGCATTTTAGTAAGCATGAGTCAGGTTCTTAGGGCCTGGTCACTCCTGGGAAATGCAAGTCATTGGGAATTCCAAAGATGACCAACTTCCAAAGCTGGCCTCTCTTTTCAAAGACACTGCATGCAGGAGCACATGTCCATTCAGAACATGGAAATTTTTTGTTTTTTTTTTCATTTTCTTCCTCTCCCTTCAGCTGTTGGTAACATTCATTATGTACCTGAGCTTTATTTTTCCCTTCATCTTTATTGCATGGCAACTCAATTCCCAGTTGCCCTTCTATTCCAAGGGCTTCACTAAAGGTTCTAGAAGGGTTTTCTGGGAACCCATGGTTTTATTAATATTGTTGCCATTGCTATTGGAGGTCATGATCATATGATGAACATGGGCCAGGGCCCAGTGTTTCCTTCTCTAGCCAGCTGTGTCTAGAAACAAATGGTACTTGATATCTATACAACCAAAAAACTGATTTCTTTATGTGTTCATGGGTTTCTTTTCCCCAGAGATACATATGCTTATTGGTAGCCCCACCAAGAACTCCCTGTATTTGCCTGTTGCCCAAACATATTGCCAAAACCAATACTCTTCCTTTCCTCAGTCTTATTTAGATATATTAATCTGGATTAAATAAAGCAGTTTTCTACTGACCTGTCAAAAAATCAACCCCATAAATGATTAAATTTTTCTCAAGTCCTCTTCCAAACAAGTACTGGGCTGCCCAGAGATTTATCTTGGCAAAAATGGAACACAGAAAACCTAGGGCATGCTGGGTAGAAATCCCAACATTAATCCTCAAAGAGGTCACTAAGTTTATTTGGCATTCACCTTTGGCCTTTGGCCAGACATGTAGCAACTTTCTCTTAGTGACAAAATAGAACTAAAGGCATTCAGGACAGAAAAAGAGAAATACAGGGAAGCAGGGGAAACGGGGACTGGAAACACTAAATAAGAAATATTTTCTTTGGACTTATGTATCAAAGTAATGTTACATTCAAATTCCAAGTATGGGTTGGAAATTTTTTTATATTGTATTATTTTTGTAATTGGCTTACTAGCAGTGAATTTCCAAAGTGGACATAGAATTTTCAAAAATTGTTTTAAAAATCATTAGTGCTCCAATTCACAAGTTAGCATCTGAATCAAAATAGAATAAATGGCTCATGTGAAAAAAAGTAAGATGTGTTAGAGTTATCATACAAGATTAGATTTTTTGAACTATTTTAAAACCAAGTAGTTGTATCACCTAAGATTAGGTTTAGATTTATTGCATTTTAGAAAGTCGCTTTTTTCAAAGCTACAAGGATATTATGCCAGAGCAGTTAGTAAAAAAACAATCACAGTTCTTTTTTTTTTTTTTAATTTGGCTTGCCTGGAAGATGTCCCATTTTAAAAATGTTTCAATTAACTAATTGCTTTTGTGTGGGACACTCTATAACATCATAGTGGATACAGCTGAAATGATACACCTGAAATAAAATGAATTCACATACATTTTCACTTTTTGTGTATCCTCAATAGGAAAATTTTGTCCTAAATCAATGAGGTAGAAATTTAAAAGAATAAAAGACACACACACACACACACACACACATAAATGAAAACAGTAATGATGATGGAATTTACAACTTTAGAGGCCATGTGGCTCAATTTGCAGATGAGGAAACTGAGGCCAAGGGGGTTATAAATTAGATGACATCTGGTTTTAAAATAGTAAAAACACTTTCTGTCCCCTTCTTTTAAAAAGTCACTCTCAAGGAGTACCTGGGTGGCAGGGTTGGTTGAGCATCCAACTCTTGGTTTCGGCTCAGGTCATAAACTCAAGGTCCTGGGATCAAGTCGGGTTTAGGCTCTGTGCTCAGCAGGGAGTCTCCTTCAGACTCCCTCCTTTCTTCCTTCCCCCTGCTTGCTCATGCTCTCTCTCTAATAAATAAATAAATCTTTTTTAAAAATCACTCTCAAAAATAAGTAAATAACAAGAAACAGAAACAAAAACTTCAACTTCCGTGCAGCTAGGAGATTCCTATAGCCCTAAACCAAATGTTTGAAAGCAGAGAGTGGATGGAGAAATTGTAAATGACTTACTTAGTCAGCAACAGGAAGATTAAATCTACAACAGTGTGATATAAATGAGAAGCCACTCTGATCCTCTGAATCCTGAAAAGTTGCTGGAAATGGGGGCAGCTGTCATTACAGAAGCCAGCTGAAAAATCTGTATAAGGAGCAGTGAGCCCTTTACGTCCTCACCTCTGTAACCAGGTTAACATACATCTCCCACCCCAAGTTAAATACTGAACCAGAGAGATCTAAACTGGGTCACCAACACAGGAGGGTGGGATTTTGTGCCTTGCTGAAACCGGAGGATTAAATTTTATCTGCATAATAGACCTTGAAACTCCCGAGTGTCTCTGCCTTTTCAGATTTTGTACACTAAAAGCCACTGTATTACCCTCCAGGCAGGAAACTGGAAGATCCTCTTTCTGAGAATTGTTTTAGAATAAAAATCTACAAAAATTTGTATCTGGAGGGAAAAGCCTGCTGACCGTCTTGTTGATATCCACCAATCTGTAAGCCCCAGCCAAATACACAGACTCCAATCAGTACTTTGCTGCTTCTCTCTTATATAAAAACAGTCTAGAGTGATCAGACATTGAGAAATGTGAAACAGGGAGATCAGACCTGCCTGGCTGGACTTTGTGATAATTATATGAGTTTGGAAATTCACAGCATCTGGCTGACTGAAGGTGCTTATAAGGCAGCCATTAGTTTCTTGGATAATGTTGAATTAACTGTACATTTATTCCCCTCTGAAAATAAGTAAATATTTATTTTCAAAATATAACTTTAAAGGTAGAAGGAGCATTTTGCTGTGTTTCTATTGCTCCATTGCAGTTGTTGATGTTAAATAAAGTGAAGGGACTATGTCCTTAACAGTTACAAGGGGTAAACTTGCAGCATGGATACTACAAAAACTGGAAAATTCCTTACCTCTAATGCACATTCATGGCTGGTTACACATCTAGCAACCCAAAGAGATAAGAATCTTCAGAGTCACACTCTTCATTATAGGTGTTTGCATCTGGAGCCATCTGGGAAACCATGAGCTAATATAAATAATTTAAAATCAGGATAACCCAGGGCTGCCTGGGTGGCTCAGTCAGTTAAGCATCTGCCTTTAACTCAGGGCATGATCTCAGAGTCCTGAGACTGAGCCCCAAGTCTGGCTCTTGGCCCAGTGGGGAGTGTGCCTCTTCCTCTGTGAGGCACACTCTTCCTCTCCCTCTGTGTTCTCTCTCTCTCTCTCTCTCAAATAAATAAGTAAAAACAGGATAAACCCTAATGATATAGACTAGTAACATATTGCCCTAAAGCACTAAAAAAAAAAAAAAAGGTTTCATAACACAGTTAAAGAAAATAAAAGTATGGTGACAGTGTTTCTAAACAGGCTATCTGAACACCAATGTAAATAATAAAAAACAGAATATTAATGTTAATCCAAAGCCCTTCTTCCTCTCTGTTACCAATCCCATCAGTTTGAACAGTCCCACACCTGTCACAGAGACCTTTGCTGTGAATTTTTGTGTGATTTCTCATCAGGCATTTCCTCTTCCTTGAGAAACAATGCCAGGTGTTACTTTTTGCCAATTCTCAGACCAAGTGGTTTACATGGAACCAAGTCCGTCCCCAGGTGTAAGGGTGGACATCTGATCCTTGAGGACCAGTCAGAACTTTGTCCCCTGCCCTCAATCATAGTAATTGGTTAAGCAAAGAAAACATCACCATATCAGACATTTCTAAAACTTTCAACAGGGGCGGTAGGTGAAAAATCATTTCCTTTCTCCTACCTTAGAACATGGGAAGATTTTTTTTTTAAGACTTATGTGGGCTCTTGAGTGGCTCAGGTCATGGTCCCAGGGTCCTGCAATCCAAGCCCCACATCAGGCTCCCTGCTCGGTGGGAGACTTGCTTCTCCCTCTCCCACTCCCCCTTGCTTGTGTTCCCTCTCTTGCTGTGTCTCTCTCTGCCAAATAAATAAATAAAAATATTTAAAAATAAATAAATAAAATAAAAGGATTTATTTATTTACTTGAGAGAGAAAGAGTGAGTACAAGTGAGTGGGGGAAGGGACAGAGAGAGAGAGAAGAAGACAGAGAATCTTTCAAGCAGACTCCCCACTGAGCGCAGAGCAAGACCTGAGGCTCCATCTCACTATCCATGAGATCATTCCGGGAACCAAAACGAAGAGTAGGATGTTTAACTGACTGAGCCACCCAGGAACCCCAGAACATGGGAAGATATCAGGTCTGAGCCGCTAGGAGACAGCCCAAAGAGAAAGCCCACCTAAGAGGCAGGCCAACTTCTAGAAGGATGAAGGATACAGGACCAAGATTAAAAGGGTGACTGGTTCTGATTATACCAATCCATTGGATTTAGCAATACTGCAGATAAGAAATACCCTGGACTTTCAGATATAGGAATCAATGAGTTCCTTTCATTGCTTAAGCCAGTTTGGATTGGATTTTCTATCACTTGAATTAAAAATCCCTGACTAATACATTCATGAATGTGTATGTAAGTATATTTAAAATACAGTATGATCTAGTCTTCTTCCATAGATCATGCAGGCAAAACCCTTCACAAATCTCTCCCATCTAAATAGTCTTCCAGCACAAATATATATCATATTAATAATAGAGTCAAAAAGTTCTTTTAAATCTTTGATTCCCCAACATCAAGCATACTTAATGAGGAGTGAGAAACCCTCAGTAAATATTTATTGAATGACTTGAAAATGACAGGCTGAATAGATGAATGAGTAATGTAAATCCCTGACCTTGTCTAACATCAATTCCTACAGTGAGCATTCTCTGTATAGATAATCATTAATCCTAATTTAATGATTTCCAGGAATCACTAGAAACTCTCAGCTCCTTCAGTGGAAAGAAAAATATTCAATTAGCTTTATCTAATGCAAACAGAATGTGTCTACAATATTCTTGGTGACTGATTAGAGATTGGAAAAAAGCAAGTTAAATTAGCCTGGTTCTTGTCACCTAGGAACTCGTCAGATATAGGGATATGTACGGCACAAGTTCTAAAGGAAATATGACTATATAAACTATATGTATATGGTTAAGCATAATTACTTTTTGAAAAATTCCTCACGTGATACTGTGTCTTCACATTTATAGGAGTTCTCCTCTAAAAAATATACTACATTGTTTGCACAAATAACAATTGAAGTCATTTATTAAGCACTTACTCTGTACCATGCTCTGTGCTAAATTCTTTATGTATACCACTATTTCTTGAACTCCTCATAACCACTGTATATGGTACAATAGAAGGTGATTCACCTAAGACTTTAAATACTGTAAACATTCAAATAATGAGTTTGTTCTTTTGAAAAGATTTTCTCTGATCATCCATTTTTACTTACATTGTATAATAACAGAAGATCAGTTTGCTGCAATATGTTGTGCTGAGGAGCAGTGCAAACTCCAAGGCTACAAAGGAGAGGCAGGTGATGACAAAATGGACAAGGTGGTGTGGATTATAAAGGATGGGTCGAAACGGATTCTGATGAGGCTGTTTGATGCTGTGCAAATTTCATAAATCCCATGGGACAAAATTTATTCACTAATGTGAAGTTATTACGGATGTATAGGTTGGGGGAGAGCCTTGAAAATAAAGAATGACACCAGCAAGTGGAGCTCCTGTCTGATTTTTTTCCAAAGACCCTTCGTATTGTTCTCTCCTGTGGCTGCTACAGAAAAGCAAATGCCGATGAATAGTGATCTTCTGAAACCTCTTTCTGCAGGTTAGGAACAAATTTCATGTTTCTAAAATAAATTTGGGGCTTAAAAAGATTACTAGATGCCTTTTTTAACCATTGTTTAGGAAATGAGTATGGTTTATAAATTCTAATTTTGCAGTAATAATTTGGTAGGCAAAATATACTAATTATATATATTCCCATCATTAAATACTTCTATTTTATGTGATACATATTTTCCTTTCACAGGTAAGCAAATATTTTCATTCAATGCAAAATATCTATAGATATGCAATAAATTCCTTAAGCGACTTGAAGTGATAAGTAAAAAAATATTCCTGTAGGACATCTATGCATTTTAACTTATTTCTTACCATACTTGACATCTCATATACCAAACTGTCCATCTAAAATGTCTTGTGTAAAACACTGTATCTTTTTGCAGTTAAGATATCTAATGTAAGAAATACTAATCTGTGGGGCGGTGGGGGGGAGTCAAGATGGCGGAGAAGTAGCAGCTGAGACGACTCAGGTAGCAGGAGATCAGCTAGATAGCTTATCAAAACATTGCGAACACCTACAGATCCAACGGGAGAGCGAAGAGAGGAAGAACAGCAATTCTGGAAACAGGAAATCGACCACTTTCTGTAAGGTAGGACCGGCGGGGAAGTGAATCAAAAGCGACGGGAGGATAGACCGTGGGGGAAGGGCCGGCTCCCGGCAAGCGGCGGAGCAACGGAGCACTAAATCGGGACTTTTAAAAGTCTGCTCCACGGAGGGACATCGCTCCAGAGGCTAAACCGGGGTGAAGCCCACGCGGGGTCAGCATGGCCCCAGGTCCCGCAGGGTCACAGAAGGATCGGGGGTACTGAGTGTTGCAGAGCTCGCAGGTATCGGAGCGGGAAGCCGGCTACAGAGACAGAGCCGAGGAGTGAGCTCTCAGCTCGGGGTTACCTTGAACCGGTCGCAGGCTGGGTGAGCTCGGAGCGCGGCCAGAGGCGAGGGAGAGGGGAGTAGCCGGGGCTTTTCTCTGAGGGCGCACTGAGGAGTGGGGCCCCAAACTCTCGGCTCCTCCGGGCCGGAGACTGGGAGGCCGCCATTTTCATTCCCGTCCTCCGGACTCTACGGAAAGCGCTCAGGGAACAAAAGCTCCCAAAAGCGAAACCGAGCGGATTATTCAGCCTGGCCCCTGGTAAGGGTGGTGCAGCTCTGCCTCGGGCAAAGACACTTGAGAATCACTACAACAGGCCCCTCCCCCAGAAGGTCAAAAGAAATCCAGCCAAGACCAAGTTCACTTAACAAGGAGAGCAGCGGAACTCCAGAGGAGGAGAAAGCAAAGCACGGAATTCATGGCTTTCTCCTCATGATCCTTTAGTCTTGCAGTTAATTTAATTTTTTCTTTAATTTTATTTATTTTCTTTTTTTCTTTTTCTGCTAAATTTTTTTTAACTTTTACCCTTTTCTTTTTTACCATTTTTTAACTAGTCTATCTTAACAATACCTTTCAAAAAAAATAATCTTTTTTGAACCTTCATTATTATAGTCATATTTTGTCCTTCATAGTATTTAACTTTTTTTTTGTATTCACATAAGGGTTTTTTCTTCTAAAAAATTTGGGATACAACTTCCTCTAGTGGATCAAAATATACCCTAAATCTAGTTTTGGGCTTGTTCTAGGCTCCAGCCTGGGCAAATTCTCTCCACTTTCTTTTTCTTTATTCTCCCAACCAACTTACTTCATCAGCTCCTTTTTTTAGAAATTAAAAAAAAAATTTTTTTGTTTTTCGTCTTTATAGGCATATTCCATTCCTTCATTGTGTTTACCCTTATATACGTTTTTCATTCTTTAAAATTTTGGGAGGTACTTTCTTCTAAGAGACCAAAATACCCCAAAATTAAGTGGGTGACCCTGTTCTAGTCACCAGTCTCATATATATATATTTTTTTCTTTTTTATATTTTTTATTTGTTTTCTTTTTTTAATTTTTTTTCTGAACTTCTTTTTATCCCTTTTCTCCCCCCCCCCCCAATTTGGGGTCTCTTCTGATTTGGTTAAAGGGCATTTTCCTGGGGTCTTTGCAACCCTCTTAGTATTTTATTTGCTCCTTCATATACTCTTACCTGGAAAAAATGACAAGGTGGAAAAACTCACCAAAAAAAAAGAACAAGAGGCAGTACCGAAGGCTATGGACCTAATCAATATAGACATTGGTAATATGTCAGATATAGAGTTCAGAATGATGATTCTCAAAGTTCTAGCCAGGCTTGAAAAAGGCATGGAAGACATTAGAGAAACCCTCTCTGTAGATATAAAAGCCCTTTCTGGAGAAATAAAAGAACTAAAATCTAACCAAGTTGAAATAAAAAAAGCTATTAATGAGGTGCAATCAAAAATGGAGGCTCTTACTGCTAGGATAAATGAGGCAGAAGAAAGAATTAGTGATATAGAAGACCAAATAACAGAGAATAAAGAAGCTGAGCAAAAGAGGGACAAACAGCTACTGGAACACGAGGGGAGAATTTGAGAGATAACTGACACCATGAGATGAAACAACATTAGAATAATTGGGATTCCAGAAGAAGAAGAAAGAGAGAGGGGAGCAGAAAGTATATTGGAGAGAATTATTGTAGAGAATTTCCCTAATATGGCAAAGGGAACAAGCATCAAAATCCAGGAGGTGCAGAGAAACCCCTCAAAATCAACAAGAATAGGTCCACACCCTGTCACCTAATAGTAAAATTTACAAGTCTTAGAGACAAAGAGAAAATCCTGAAAGAAGCCTGGGAAAAGAAGTCTGTAACATACAATGGTGAAAATATTAGATTGGCAGCAAACTTATCCACAGAGACCTGGCAGGCCAGAAAGAACTGGCATGATATATTCAGAGCACTGAACGAGAAAAACATGCAGCCGAGAATACTATATCCAGCTAGGCTGTCATTGAAAATAGAAGGACAGATAAAAAGCTTCCAGGACAAACAAAAACTGAAAGAATTTGCAAACACCAAACCAGCTCTACAAGAAATAATGAAAGGGGTCCTCTAAGCAAAGAGAGAGCCTAAAAGTAGTAGGTCAGAAAGGAACAGAGACAATATACAGTAACAGTCACCTTATAGGCAATACAATGGCACTAAATTCATATCTCTCAATAGTTACCCTGAATGTTAATGGGCTAAATACCCCAATCAAAAGACACAGGGTATCAGAATGGATAAAAAAACAAAACCCATCAATATGTTGCCTACAGGAAACTCATTTTAGACCCGAAGATACCTCAAGTTTTAAAGTGAGGAGGTGGAAAACCATTTACCATGCTAATGGACATCAGAACAAAGCTGGGGTGGCAATCCTTATATCAGATCAAATAGATTTTAAGCCAAAGACTATAATAAGAGATGAGGAAGGACACTATATCATACTCAAAGGGTCTGTCCAACAAGAAGATCTAACAATTTTAAATATCTATGCCCCTAACTTGGGAGCAGCCAACTATATAAACCAATTAATAAAAAAATCAAAGAAACACACCAACAATAATACAATAATAGTAGGGGACTTTAACACGCCCCTTACTGAAATGGACAGATCATCCAAGCAAAAGATCAACAAGGAAATAAAGGCCTTAAATGACACACTGGACCAGATGGACATCACAGATATATTCAGAACATTTCACCCCAAAGCAACAGAATACACATTCTTCTCTAGTGCACATGGAACATTCTCCAGAATAGACCACATCCTGGGTCATA
>PISX010031520.1:0-17302 GCA_004024625.1 Mellivora capensis
CCGTCAGTCGTCCTCCAACCCGAGCAACTGAAGGGCCGGACTTCCCGTCTCGGGTCTTCCCCCGCGTTGAGGCGCCGAGGATTCCCCGAGACTGGGGCAGTCGGATTTCCAATGGCCCATCGAACGGCAGAGGGCATGGCCGGGTTGGCGCCTTTGGGTTAGGGCCTTGACGGGCCCAGTGGCCTTCAGCCCCGCATTTGAAGCAGGCCCCTGGTGGGGCGCGGTTGATTCCCCTTTCCTGTTGGCTCCCGGAGCCGGGCGGCCGCAGGGCTGCAACCAGGGCTTGGGTCTGTTATTGGACCTTTTGCTGGAGTCTGGGCTGCCGTTCAAGTTCAGAGGCTTCCTCGCTGGAGTTAAATATCATATTTAGACTCTGATCATCAGACTCTGATATGGGAGTCTGGGGACCTTCCTCAGCCTTTTTTAGTTTTTTCCGAATGTCCGAGGCTGACTGGGAGATGAAATGCGTGGCTAGAACCGTCGCCCCCGCGGGGGAGGCCGGGTCTAGGCGCGTGTACTGGGTTAATGCCTCAGTCAGTCGGTTAAGGAACACGGCTGGATTTTCATCTGGAGCCTGTATAATTTCCCAATTTTATCGTAGTTGACAGCCTTGTTGGAGGCCGCCCGCGTGCCGGCAATGAGGCACTGTACCATGCGGGCGCGGCGCCCACGGCCGTCCTGGCCGCCTTGGTAGTCCCAGCCGGGTTCCAGGGCTGGGGCCGCCTGCGCCCTGACCGGCGTCGTGGCATCCGTGCGGTGAACCTGGTCAGCACGTTCTCGGGCAGCGGCCTGGATGCGCTCCCTCTCCTCTGCCGTCAGGGTAGTAGTTTGGACAACATGTAAGTCATGCCCGGTGCGGTCATAGGCCTGGGCTAAATCTTGGAATTCTTTGATGTAGTTGTCCGGGTTAGCGGAGAACGATCCCAGGCGTTTTTCGATCTGGGAAAGGTCCTGGAGGGAGAAAGGCGCGTGGGCCCGGACAACCCCTTCAGCTCCTGCAACCTCTCTTAAGGGGCAGACTCGGTCGGGAGAAGGCAACCTGGACCTAGTCCGGGCGGAGATCGGGGGAGAAGGGGGAGGGCTGGAAGGCTGCTGGGGTTCCGGAGCCGGAAGGGGAGGAGCGGTCGCTGAGGGTGTGTCTGAGGCAGGGACTGGGATTTCAGGAGGCGGAGCAGGTGCGGGGTGGGCTGCTGGGGAGCGGGCTGGGAGGGAGGAGGAGGAAGCAGGCGGGGAACCCTTACGGGGGGTCTAGAGAGGCTTTCAGGAGGTTCGGCGAGGGGCGATAAAGAGGTTGAGGTGGAGTCTTTGACAGAAGCCTGAGGAAGAGTGGGTGGGGGAGAGCGAGCTCGGAGGACTCGAGCAGTGGAACAGCTGGAGCAGAGCTCGGGCCTAGAGCGCAGAGTCCAGAAAGCCTGTACATAGGGAACCTCGGCCCATTTGCCTTGGCGTCTGCAGAGGTTATCGAGGTCCGGAAGGACCTGGTAATCGAGAGTGCCTCCGGGTGGCCATTGTGACTGATTGTCCAATCGATACCACGGCCAGGCGACGGTGCAGTAATGTATGAGGCGTCGCCTTCGGAGGTCCTGGTCCAACTCCAACGTTCGGAGGTTAACCAGTAGGCACCCCGGAGGTGTTTTAGGGTCAAATCGGGGCTGAGAAGTTCCCATGGTTCCTTCCCGGTCAACTCAAGACCCGGAGGAAGGCGTCCCCTCGTCCGCGAGGTGAGCTGCAGCTGGGAGAAGGGGTTACCGTGGGCTGAGGACGGCTCCTACACCCTCCGGAACCGGGAGCCACCTGGTGGCGGAGGAGGGCCTGCCCTGACGCGGCCGCGATTAGGACAGGGCGTCCCGGGAGGGATTGGAACCCAGGGAACACTCACCGCAGGATGGTCGTAGTCGGAGCAGAGGAAGAGAGCGGAGTCCCAGTCCGAAGGAGGAGGAGAGCCTCCGTGCCAGCGCAGGGGCTCGATCTCCTCCCGGGTCTCGGCACCAAATGTTAGGTTTGATCACGGACCGATTGAGTGGAATAAAGGCACCAAGGCCAGCGAGCATTCGAGGACCGGCTTTACTGCAAGCACCCTCAGGCGAGGTTCCGCAGCTCCGGAGGAAAGAGAGTCAGGAAGTCACACGTGAAGCAAAGAGGTAGGGGCTTATATGGGGTTCCGCTGGGGAAGTCCGAAGAGGAGGTACTGAGACCTTGTCGAGTTTTCCTAATAAGGGCCGAATTCAGCTGCGAGGCTCCTCATTGGTTCGTCGGTGGGAGGAGAAAGGTTTTGGTCTCCCGTTTGAGTTTGTTTCCCAGGTCTGATGCGGCCGTTGTCACAGGAGGGTGATGGCGGGAACCGCGGCCATCTTAGGTGTCCACCATTTTGAATGGTTCTCCCCTCTCCCGCCTGACCCCAACACTAAGTATTTGTATGTACTCTCCAATGTGGTAGGCCTGTTTGTTCTATGTTAATATGAGCTCTTCGCCTTTGATGCAGACTTTGGCGGACATATCCCAAGAATGTTTACATTTGGTGGTGATGTAGGATATATTTTCATAACCAAATGCTTGGAGGATTTACAATGGGGAATGGTATGTTCATTTTTCCTTTCAAAAGCGTTAGAAAGAAGCTGCTTTTCAACAATTTGGAACCAAGAAAAGAGAAAAGATTCTAACTAGAAACAGGCAAGAAATCTCCCTTAATCATATCCCTCCCTCTGATTTACATTAATATGTAAATTATGAAGTATTGTCAGTTTTCAGCTGTATAGCTAGTTATGTGTAAGTTGAATGAGTGGGGTGTGTGTATAAGACGCTTATTTTTAACTTTTTGGTGAGCTTTACATAGTTTGATTCCAGAGTATAAATCATTTATTGTCAATAAATCCTTCTGTTATATTATACCGTATTGAATCACAAGAATCTCTTCACATAATATTAAAAAGGCTTTTTCCTCTTCTTAATCTTCCATCCTTAGTGTTTTTTTTTCACTTACTTGTTTTTTGTTTTTGAGAAAGAGAGAGAGTGTGCCCGTGGCGGGATGAGGGGTGGGGCAGAGAGAGAGGGATGGGAGAGTCTCAAGCAGGCTCGGGTGGGAGCCCATCATGGGGCTCTATCTCAGGACCCTGACACCAGGACCTGAGCCCAAATTAGGAGTCGGGTGCTCAACCGACTGAGCCCCCAGGCATCCCGTTAGCGTATTGCTTTTTGTCTTCGTGCTATTTCTTCATGAACTCCAGGTAACTCTTAGCACCAAAAAAAAAAAGTAAAGGGTGAGAAGTGGGATGTTCGAAGGCGTTGTGCCAAGGAACCAGTTTTGTTTTCTTCCAGTCTCTTCTCCTGGTGTCTGTCTTACCCTTCCCACTCCCGATGCCGACTTCTCCCTTCGCTTTTCCACATGAAGGGGTGAAGGCTCCATGTCAGTAGCCACAGGGGCTTTCATTTTGCCTGCAGACACCTCCGGGAGTGTTAGGTCCTCAGAGTCATCCCATGAGTCAGAGTCCAATTTAGGAGGAAAGTCCTGTGTCCAGAGTTTGGTCCACAGCTCTCCTGTACGGACAGCTCCTTCAATCCTTTATAATTTTAGGGTTTATCCAGACTGGTTTTGTCTGTGCACATGTGTACCTATGGATGCTTGTAAAACCCTAAAACCCTTGCCTACCTATGGTGGTGGTGGTGCCGGATCTGTATCTTTACAAACCACTCTTGTCCATCCAGTAATGAAACACTGAAAGTTTCAAACTTTGGGGCACCTGCGTGGCTCAGTGAGCTCGGCATCTGACTGCTGATTTCAGCTCGGGTCTGGATCTCAGAGTAGTGAACTTGGGCCCTACATTAGACTCCATACTGCGAGTGGAGCCTACTTAAGAGAAAACAATTTCAAACTTTATCTGTCTTTATAAGTCTGAGAACTCTAGATTTTGCCTCCTTTTTTTTTTTTTTTTCTTTTGACCGGGCCCTGGGAGTAAACACCTATGTTATGTCTTTAACTGGTCTTGGTTTGTGATTTGAGTTATAAGCTGAGGAATTGTCAGCGACTTCTTTGATCCTATCTGTAGCTCACAATCAGCTGGCAATTCTATATTTTTTCTGCTTGCATTTATCTAGGGCAAGGCTTTTTTTAACTCCACATATGTCTTAGCATTTTATAATATAGTTATCATCCCTGTCTCTACTTAAAGTCAGTCTGAAATATGTACTACGTACTTCAGAGCTTGAGAGACAGCGTTATGTGGTGAAAAGAGCTCTTTGCCAGGAATTTAGTGTTTCTGTCCTGGAGCTGCAGTTTCTCATCTGTAAGTGAGGAAATTGGACTAGAGAAAATATTAGTCAACATTTATTGAGCAACTACCATGTGCCAGCAACTGTCGTAGGTGCTACTGAGAAAAAGAGACAAACCCTCAGAGCTTATGATATTGTCAGAAGAAAAGTCAGTTCATAATCAATTACAATAAATTATAAAAAGTCTCTATTGGGAAATTCACAGAATGCTAAGGCTGGATTGATTTTTCTCCACAGAGTCAAGAAAAATTTCTTAGGGTAAACTACGTTTAAGATGAGGGCAGAGTAACAAGTGGCAGTAAGACGAAGGGATGTGGCATACTATTAAAGACAGAAGTCTCCATATGGCATAAAAACACTATTATTGGGTCCTTTCAGCTGCATTTGTATAATAGTTGAGAAAATAAGATTACCTACTTTTTAGAAATAGGCAACTTTGGGCTTGATCTCTAATGATAGAGCCTTACTTATTTTTAATTTCCTACTATATTTTTCTTCTTCAAGAGCACCCTCTGGGGGGCGCCTGGGTGGCTCAGTGGGTTAAGCCTCAGCCCTCGGCTCAGGTCATGATCCCAGGGTCCTGGGATCGAGCCCCCCCTCGGGCTCTTTGCTTGGCAGGGAGCCTGCTTCCTCCTCTCTCTCTCTGCCTGCCTCTCTGCCTACTTCTGATCTCTGTCTGTCAAATAAATAAGTAAAATCTTAAAAAAAAAAAAAAAAAGAGCACCCTCTGGGCCTGCTCATTCAGAAAAGAAATGTTTGTAATTTGAGCTACATGATTGACATAAAAAAATGTCCTGGCTGGAAAGAGCCCGCAAGCGCATCCAGTCTGGCCCTCTTTTGCACATCTCTTTAAGACAACACTCAAGCGTAGGTCGCGTCTACTGGTCTCTCATGGCTGGTTGGCGTTCGAGCTTGCACTGAATGTAGTTTCTGATTCCTGGCTTAGTGATGCTTCATCTCTCTCAGGTTGTCTTTTTATAACAAGAGGATAAATAAATATATATTTCCTTAGTATTTTATATCCAAGTACCAGGAGGAGAAATTATAAAAAGGAATAGAGGCAGAAACGGAATGGGATAGTTTTTTGATTTATTTGTTTTGCTTTGTGTTTGGCTCCCGGTTGGTGGTTTCATCACTGTGGTAGTTATGAATGTGTTTCTAAAGTTAAAAAAAAAAAAGGACCCATTCACTCTTGTTTTCTTCATGTTATATTTTGGTGTTAATTATATATCTGTACTCGTGTTTCAATTGAGAAATAAGTATTGCTTTCACCTAGGAAAGCTAATATTGATTTGAATTTCTCTATTTCCTAATGACATCTAATTTTTTGATAATATCGTTTAAGTTAGTGATTTCTTAATTTGTATGCCAATTTGGTTGGCCAAATATGATAGGGTTTAGAGTTCAAATTCTGGCATAATTCTCGGTTCGTTCTGGACTCGGTATTTATAAGTTGTGTGACTTTAGGCAAATAATGTAGCTGTTCTCCATAGTCCTATTTCTTTATATGCAAAACGGAGATGAGATTGTAATGGGGATTTAATGAGAAAGTTTACATAAAACATATAGCCTCAGCCCAGAAAAAGATTCGCTATATGTCAGTTGTTATTATTGTTATGATTTATAAAAAGACATGTTTTCAGTAAAAATATGGTTAGAGGTGTTCTCCAGAAACACTGCTCACAGGAGGATTTGTCAAAGCAAATTTTAAAAGTTTTACATTTGTGGAATGGACCAAACTAGTTTTGATATTGATGTTACCACTGCTGTTGCTGGAAACCAGATTTAGTTTATGGGTCCTGGCTGCTCGATGAGTGAAGTGGAGAGCCAATTTTGTGCAAGTGGGCCCCACATGGTTCCTGGGAGTGTCCGGAATGTGAGGAAGGCGCCATGTGTGTTACTGTTGCAAATTTCTCTTCCTGCCAGGAGTGACATTATCCAGATAGCTTGGCTCAGGCTGGTCATCCCACCCTGTTGGCAGCAGGACAACTGTGAGACAGAAACAAACAGCCTGGGCCAGGCAAAATAACCCCCTGGGAAATATGGGAAGGGTTACAGGGCACTCCTGGAAAGACAGAGAAGACAAGGAAGAAGTTTGGGCAAAAATGTGAGAAAATTAAAATTGAAGTAGATCAACCCCATGGGATTCCAATTGGAAAAGGTGGGGTAACATATTTGAGATATTAATCAAGCTTTTCTTGGCATTTTCCATTCCTACTGTCCTTTCTCCTAAGCACATCCTCTACCCTTCTGTCTTTGTGGACTGGACTGGTCAGCACATGCCATGCAGACAGGCGATGCTGAGGACCAAATTCTACCTGTCCTTTCTTCACTCCTCCCACATATATACATGTCTTGGTACTGAAGAAGGCCCTCTGATTGTAGATGCACCCTGGAAAAAAGGGAGTGGGGACTTATTGGGATTGACTGAGATTGTTTAATTACATGAGGGATTTCTACTCCAGTAGAAATTTAGTAATTAGAACTAAAGAAATGGGACGCCTGGGTGGGTCAGTCGGTTGGGCCACTGCCTTTGGCTCAGGTCATGATCCTGGGGTCCTGGGATCAAGTCCCGCATCGGGCTCCTCGCTCAGCAAGGAGCCAGCTTCTCTCTCTGCCTCTGTCTGCCACTCTGCCTGCTTGTGTGTGTGTACTCTCTCTCTCTCTGACAAATAAATCAATAAATAAAATCTTTAAAAAAAAAGAACTAAGGAAATAATACTAAATTCTTGAACATCTAAGTTTGAAGAGGAGGTTCAAATGTGAAGCATATATAAATTTTTTAAAAAGATTCATTTATTTTGAGAGAGAGAGAGAGAAAGACAGAGAGCTTGAGGATGCAGGTGCACATGTGCAAGCAGTGGGAAGGGCAAAAGGAGAGGGAGAGGGAGAATCTTAAGCAAGCTCATGCCCAGCACAGAGCCTGACATGGGGCTCCATCTCAGGACCCCGAGATCATGACCTGAGCTGCAATCAAGACTTGGATGCTTCACTGACTGAGCCACCCAGGTGCCCCTGAAGCATATATAAATCATATATATGTATTCTCTTCTTAAACTTCCAGTGTCTATCCAAAGTAGACCTTAGGTAGACTATCTTTAAAAGGATTCATATTCTCATAATAATATTAATATTATTTTGTTGTCTACTCCGATGTCTCTCCACCTGGTCCCGAGACTCCTTGATTGCCGTAATTTCAAGTTGGCAGATGATCCCTTCAACTCAAGGAGATTCATATATATTGTCTACCTTGGATTCAACTGCCTTTGCCTTTCATAACTCCTACATCCCCAGCCGACCAATGCTGATCCATAGGTAGAGACATCTTACCCCCTATCCCGCAGGAAGAAGTTATAGAAGATAAGAACTTCCACCCTCAGCAACCTTAAAGATTTAAGGGTCAAAATTGTTCATGGGGAAAAGGATGAGAACAAAGACAAAAGAAATGCTGCTAAAATGAAGTGTCCTTACACCTCACGCCCACTGATAAATTCCCGAGACATGCAGAGCATGATCTTCCTCAAGGAATTCGTGGCTACCTTAACGTTGATATTTCATCAAAGACTAAAAACAACCTTATCTTGGCAATAGCTAGCCCTCCTACATTTTGGAGCTCTTGCTTTCAACTTGCACAATTCCTTAGAAATTTATGTAATCCCTAACCCCCATGAACTGAGAAATTTATAATCAGTCACTCTTCACAATCCTGGGGTGGCTCTTTCTGCCCATGGGTCCTGTCCCCATGCTGTAATAAAAGAATATTTTGCACCTGAAAAAAAAAAATAAAAAGATTCATACCCTTGCAGCACTTGTGAACGAGGAAGTACGAGGGAGTTTCTCGGGAGGATTTCACTGCTCTTCCCTATGATCACGAATCATAATCGATTCCTGCTGTACTGAACTAAACCTCTACCTGGGGTGTCGATCTTCGTGTTCCTCCATTCAGCAGACATTGATTGAGCAGCCATTGTAGGTCAGGCAGCGCGCTTACCGGGCACACACTGATAAGGAGCAGATACGGTCTCCAAGGAGATCTTCTACGCAAGTAGAGAAGCCAAAATTCCATGTGAAATAGTACTGATGGGTCTTAGATCTCAGAAGTAATTTTCACACAAGGTTATTCAACTGTTGACTTAAATGGAATGGATAATCTGTAATTTCCTCTGTCAACCAACATCCCCTTTCCCTACATAGCTCTGGAGAGGGCCAGGATACTGAGAACACTGTGGGCAAGTGTGTTCTCATTGGTTGATCTGGCTTGCTAATTCGGAGTATAAGACTTCACCTCTCAATCAGTCACTTAACATTCCGGTACATTTTTGGAACAACAGATAATTTTGGAAGCGGCCAAGCAGATGGATGAATGGTAACTGACTTAGCAGATCTAGGAAAGCTGAAACCTAAGCCTACCAATAAACTAATTAAAACTGCTGAACCCTGGAAAGGCTCCCAAACTGAAACCACCAGGTGCTTCCGAAGGTGGGAATGCAGGGCACAGCTGAAAGCAGGACGTGGGTTGACAGTATTATAGGGAGGAGCTGCCGGTGCCTGTTTATTTCCGCTTTTTCCAAGCAGAAGCCTGAAGGTTAACCGGTTGAATCCAGGCATGTTTCGCTTTTGGAGATCCAGGGTACAGTTAAATGTGGATATGCTGGGAAGATACCATAACAAAAATGGGGAAAATGTGAACATCTATATTCTCAAAAATGAGACCTCAGAAACCTTTTCCATGGGGTTCTTAATGCCCAGAATACTGAAGGCTCAATTTATAGTCCTTAGTCAAGAGACTGTAGGATTCTTCTGTGGAAAAACATAGCTCATGAGAAAAACCCTACAGATATTGTTAGGAATGCAGCTTTATGGAATGGAAAATGGGGAAAGGAAATATTTGCATGTGAGGCAGTGGTATAGGGAGCTAAATCCCATCTTTTATAGCATGTAGTCATTACTGAAAAATCAGGATATGTCACAATAAGCATGTTATTGAAAATATGACGATAATACCAGAAAAGAGTGCTAACATATTTGAAATGGATTTATCAATTTTCTTCCTTCCATGAGGAACTGGGAGTTAGGTAAAAGAGAAATGTTTTCATCTAAAAAAAAATATATATATAAAGACCATCAGTAGAATACCATGTAGTCAAATACCTCGATTCAAGTTTTAGCTTCTCTGCCTGTGATCTCTGTGACCTTGGTCATGTTGTTTACTTTTCTGAACTTTAGTTCTCTCCTTGGTAAATGGACAAACAGGAATAAGCAGAAAGTAAGCAGTCGATAAGTAATACCTACGTTTTGGGGTTGTTTTGAATATTAAATGAGATAGTATATTTAAATACTTAGTGTAGTACAAATTGAAGCTTAACTAATACTATTATGACAATACTTTGTGAGTGATGGGAAGAAAAAGTAACCTCTGAGTAAGGAAAGGAAAAAATATTTGGCTCTGAGTAAACACACACACACACACACACACGAGTGTGTAAAAAGAAGGGGAGGTGAGTGAGGGGTGGAACAAGGTTAAAAGAAAGAGTATCAATTCTAAGAAGAAAGATGAGAGAGAAATTCTCTAAATAATCTTTTGCTGTCCCACTGTAACCCTTTTGTGGAACAAGGGGGCATATAAGCAAATCCAGAGTATTTACAGAATACTTGCAACGTGGAAGGTACTGTTTTCAATTACAAAGTACATAGTTGCTGTATTTCATAAAAGTGCTTTCACTTATGTCTTTTTGCTTCATTTTCATAATTGCCCTGTAAAAGAGGTAGGATAGCAAGTCACGGTTGGTTTATTAGGGGGTAAGAAATGAGGAAGAGTGGTAAAGAGAAAAGGAAACTGTACAAGTTGCCCAGATATTAGCATAGCTATGGATGCAGGATAGAGGTAATAATTTTGTTGCAGCTCCCTATTTTTATAACTCAGAGTGACAGTGTGTTTATTAATTTTCAGTGAGAAGTACAGTTGCCAGATGAACTAAAATACTGGTATCACCTGGTTTGCACATTCTCTCTCTGTTTAAAAAAAAACAAACCACAACACATTTCCATGGAAATGCAAATGAGTTGATAGAAATGCAGTCAGATGTTTTAAATGGCTGATATCGTCAGATTATGACTCTTGATGTCCCCCAACACACCCTAAGGGTATATTTGCCAAGTAACCAGAATGTCCATGTCAGCTGGCCGAGTCACCTTCATCTCTGGGTGGTGCGGAAAGTATACCGACAGAACTGTGTTCCCTGACTCCACGCAGGCCATCTGGTGACATTTACTCTTCAGCTCTGTCGGTACAGCTGGTTGGGGTCCAGCCTTCCCTTACATCAAGTCACATTCCAGGCATGCCTTCTTGATGAGTATTATATATTTTAAGTGACAGTTGGAAAAGTCAGTTCTGCAGGGATTGAAAATGAGTAATATATCCATATGGTTTTCTCCTGGTCTTCTAAGTACATTAAAAGAAAGCCCAACAATTAACTAGAATGAACTTGAGTTCCTTTTGGTAAGAATGAAGGTAAAGATGATTAACCTATTGGATTAAACAAACATGGCATTAGAAGCCTAGGTGCTGGTGTCAGAGTGTGGAACGCACAGTCTGGGATACCCTTTGTAATGCGTGTATATTTAAGATACTATCTAACTCTTTTAATCACCCCCTTATGTTGGAAGCTTTGTTTGTCTTAGCTAGTGAAATGTCACTTCAACAAAACCAAAAGAATTTTAAAAAATACCCACATGCTTAGAAAGCAGAAAATAGCAAAATGTGGGAAAAAAGTCATCTTTGCAAGGAAAGGTCGGCAGAAACATATGGATCCCAAGTGAAATTAAAATAAGGTTTCTGTACAGACTAGATACTGTGGCAGATAACGATGCCACAGGCCAGACAGAAGGTTCCCAAGGCCCCAGGCTGCTTTCTAACTTCTGCTCGGCTAAAGACTTTATCCCACATTATTTTGGTGATAACACTTGTTATACCTCCTCTGGATCTTCAGATGCTAAATCATCCCGTATTAGGCTGCATCCAGGAAACCTAAAGGCCAACCATATTTCATCATTTCTTAAGTTTCAGTGATTATAAAACAGCCATCTGTACATGTCTGGAAGCATATTTTTATTTGGGTTATTATTTGATAATGTACAGACAATCCAATCTCCAAGCCTCCCTAATGTGTCTATTTAAAAAAAGTCCATAGGAAATTTTTAAATGACTATTTTTTATATTTATATTTTATTTAGTTGAAATGTACATAAGACTTTTTGCTCCATATTAAATAGGAAAATAATAAGTAATTACATAGAATGACAAAGAATGCGTTCCTGGAAAATGATTTGACTGTATTATCTCATCGATTTTTTTAATTAGGCGAAGTGCCCACATGCTTAGAGTTGGAGACCATATATAAGCATCCTATAGAGAAGGCTCTTCTGGGACTTTCCACCTGAACATACTCTTTTACTCTTCTTTAATATTAATCATTACCTGTCAATATCTATTAGATGCTTTTTATTACCAATCAGATTCAAAATAGGAAGAGAGTGGAACTTTAGATGCCATGAAAGTAGCTTTGCAATTCAGCCCTAGTCAACGATCCCTCCCCTTAACCACAGATGTTTGAGCTTACACCGTCGAAAACACCTGACCCTAAGCTGCCCATAGCAGATGCCTGGCCTGCCGACTCGAGATGTTTACTCTTTGAGATTAAGGCAGATATGCAAATACCTTTGGCCAATTTGGAGATGGGGTAGAATGGTAATGTATTACATATTTGTTAGTGACCCAAATATTAGTGTGAATTTAAACAATCAGATTATTTTCTTCTATAAGGAAAGCTGGAAGAGCTTGTTTGTTTAGAACAAGGATGGCAGGAAGCAAGGGCAAGAGCAGCCGTGATGGCGCATGGTAGGAATGGGAAGTGGAATGGAGGTCAGTGGAGAGCTGGAGAATACTGCTTAGGGTTATTCGATACCAATCAGGTTCCCAGAAGGAAACAGAAAGCATTCAAACTGGATAATCCAATGGAGAGATAATTTATAAAGGACGGGGAATGACTAGGTCAGGAAGGAGAAGATTCTAGAAGCAGAGACCTGTGCAGAGAGAGCCACCTGTAGAAGTTGTGCCCTTCAGTGGGGAGACCCTGCAGAGTAAGGGCCAAGGCACAGTGGAAAGCAAACTGCATGTGGTGTCCATCAAAAGTCTTGAACTTGGGCGCCTGCGTGGCTCAGTCAGTTGGGCTCCTGTGTCAGCTCAGGTCATGATCGCAGGGTCCTGGGATCCAGCCCGGCATCGGGCTCCCTGCTCGGTGGGGAGCCTGCTTCTCCCTCTCCCTCGTCACTACTGTAAGGTTTCGCAGGCGAGGTAAACACAACACCAGGCAAGGTGGGCACAAGGCAAGATTTATTAAAGGCATCTCTGACGAAGTTTCAGGGCTCGGGAGAAGGGGAGCCAGGAAAGTTGCACTGGGAGGAGGTGGGCACCCTCGGGCCAGGTTCCGCAATTCGGAAAGGGGGAGTTGAGGAAGTCGCACTGGGAGGGAGTTGGCGGGGTCTTTTATCCGGCCAAGGCACGGCATGGGCTCACATCCATATATGGTAGGGTATTTGGTGATCGGAAGGGATGGGGTGAGGGCTCCTGATACTCCTGTTTCCTGCATAGGTATCAGGTTACCTATGGAGACGTGACCTGGCCTACACCCTTTTGGCGGGAAGTCAAGGGTTAAGGAAGGGGGGTAGGGGGCTGGAAGATGGTGGCCCTGGTGGTTATTTCTATTGTTCCTCCTGCATTCCTGGAACCACCTACCCAACAACTATCCCTACCACCCCACCCCCCACTTGTGCTCTCTCTCTCTCTCAAATAAATAAAATCTTAAAAGAAAAAAAAAAGATTGGAACCAAAGTCTCTGCTCTGTGATGTACAGTAGCTAAGCCTGGATTTTGGTGCCTCCATTTTCTCGTTCAGGAAAGATGATCTTTTCCAGAAAATGATTTGAGGGTCAGATTGTGTAATTTGTATAAAAGCTACAAATGCCAAGCCTGACAGAGAAGGAAGGTTGAAAGAAATGAATGTTTCATCCCAAGAAGATGCAAAACTTAAAGGCACAGGTAAAAAGAAAGGAAGACCTTCTCTGTCTGAGGCAGGTCCGAAGGCTAATCCACGGGGAGTAACTAATCTACATGTATGTGCTCACTGACAAATGTTTCAGAGAAATATGTGTATAAGTATGGGACCACTAAGTCAGCAACGCTGGGCTGAGAGGAGGACAGAGAGGGAAGGGGACATTACCTCGCCCCCCCCCCCCAAATCCAAAACTTCCTGGAAGCATTAGGATCAAGAATATTCAGCATCTACTTTGCTAGTGGAAGTCTGACTAAGGAAAGAGGCAATAATACAGGTACAATTGCCGGGTTCATCCCCTCGCATACTGGGAATGGAATAGCCCATAGCTTTTGGCAAAGCGGTGATTGCAAATATTTGGTCATATTTCTTCAAAAATTTATTTCATATTCACATATACATTTTTAGTCTGCACAGGAGACTTAAAAACACTATTTTTCCCTCCTTTTCCCCTGTGGAACCAGCTTTCAGTTTAAATTCCAGCATATAGTAATGTATGAAGAATGTCGATGCACTTTACTTCCTACAAGATACTCTTGTAAGAAAAATGACTAGTTAAAAGGGATGATACACTTCTTAACTCTGCACCAGGGAAAAGAGAAATTATTTGTTTGATCTCATGAGTTTGGCATTGTGTTGTGATAGCATCTAACACGAATGCAGTTTAAAATTCTATGTGAAGTCCCTCTGTTTGGACTGTCAGTTCAGGGTGGAGAAGCGTTTTGTTAGAAGTGTCAGGAATGTGATGAGTGGTGAAGATATCAACTGTGTTAGCTGATTTTTTTGACTGCCACATGATCTTCTTGTACTGTATCACGTATGAACAAAAAAGGCATTACTTCAAAGACTAGAAATTCAATGGGTTTTAAACTAATCACCTCAAGGTGCAATGAGTTTATCAGCAGTATCTTTTACCTATTGATGTCTGTGCATACCCTGCTCCCTTTGTTTATATTCAGTATTTGTGCCACAGAAAGGAAATCATTAATGAATGCCTTTAAAATGCAAATTTGTCAAGGTCAGAGTTTCAAAAACAGAAGCTTGTTGGTGGAACTATGCTCTGCATTTTATTTCTGTAGTTGGTTGGATTATCAGTCAAAACGTTGACTATAATTGTTTAAAAATTAATTTGTAAAAGCCATTTTCAGCCTTTCCTTTGTGTGATGTGAGAGGAGATAGGATAGGTTGGTATATACAGTATAGATTTTGCACTCAGTGGAACTGATGTATTCCAAAGAACATGGCTGAAAGCAGAATTTTTGCAAAGCGAATCATGTTTCCTTGATGACTCTCGCTACAAAAGAGGCGTTCTGTTTTTTGTGGAGGACACCTTTTGAAGTATCTTCTTAGCACCCCATCTCTAGGAAATGTCCTCTCACCACCTGGCATGGGGCTCCTGTCAGCCGTGTGACGTGTTCGTGGTTGGTTACATGTTCATGCCTCTGAACTTGAGCTGTGGTCCGCGGTGGACACCTGCTCCAAACTAAATCAGTACAGCAAAATCTTCTTGCCCGAGAATTTGAAATTGGGACCTGGACCTTCCAGGTTAGACTGTAGTCCCATTCATGGGTGCCACATTTTATAGCTTAAAGTGTTTCCTTTTGTCTCTACGTGGTTTACATTGGTATCTGTTACTATAACCAAATTTACTTCTTTCTTGGGATGAGCCTCATGGATTGAATTCAAAACTGGTTGAGAAATCGCAGGCTTACTGTTTACCGCCAAGGCATCCTGGGACCCTAGTCCAAAACACATGTTCTTTCCTCTGCGCCATCCCACCCACGGCTGCTTAGGTTCCCAACGTTTTTCCAGGCACATCTTATCTCCAGACGACATATATTTCTCTGAGGCATAGAAATTCTCTTACCTTTCCACTAAGAGTGTTAGTCTTCTGATTTTACTGTTAAATTCTCCGTTTTGAATGAATCTAGGCTGTAGTCTTTCATTGAAGACAAGATAGAAAGCAATAAAATAATACTAAATTTTATCTATTTTTTATTATTAATTATTTTTTAAACATATAATGTATTATTTGCCCTAGGGGTATGGGTTTGTGAATCATCAGTCTTACACACTTCACAGCACTCACCATAGCACATACCCTCCCCAGTGGCCATCACCCAACCACCCTCTCCCAAGCCCCCTCCTCCTGGCAACCCTCAGTTTGTTTTGTGAGATTAAGAGTCTCTTATGGTTTGTCTCCCTCCCGATCCCATCTTGTTTTACTTTTTCCTTCCCTACCCCTCAAACCACCCCCACTCTGCCTCTCAAATTCCTCGTATCAGGGAGATCGTATGATAATTGTCTTTCTCTGATTGACTTATTTCAGCCTAATACCCTCTACTTCCATCCACGTCATTGCAAATGGCAAGATTTCATTTCATTTGATGGCTGCATAGTATTCCATTGTATATATATACCACCTCTTCTTTATCCATTCATCTGTTGATGGACATCTAGGCTCTTTCTATAGTTTGGCTATTGTAGACATTGTTGCTATAAACATTCAGGTGCCTGTGCCCCCTTCGGATCCCTACATTTGTATATTTAGGGTAAATACCCAGTAGTGGGATTGCTGGGTCATAGAGTAGCTCTATTTTCAACTTTTTGAGAAAGCCACAGTTGGTGGCATCACAATTCCAGACTTCAAGCTCTATTACAAAGCTGTCATCATCAAGACAGTATGGTACTGGCACAAAAACAGACACATAGATCAATGGAACAGAATAGAGAGCCCAGAAATAGACCCTCAACTCTATGGTCAACTAATCTTCGACAAAGCAGGAAAGAATGTTCAATGGAAAAAAGACAGTCTCTTCAACAAATGGTGTTGGGAATATTGCACAGCCACATGCAGAAGAATGAAACTAAATTTTATCTGTTTTGAGAACAGATTTAAGGGCTCTTGGCTCTTCAGTGTCTCTCCCCTCTAACTTGTCTTAGCTGTAACAACCTGAGCATTCTTCCAAAGCACAGCATTATTTAGGGGAGCCTGGGTGGCTCAGTTGGTAGAGACTCCAATTCTTGACCTCAGGGACATGAGTTCAAGTCCCACATTGGGTGTGGAGCCTACTTAAAAAAGAAAACAAAAAACAAAAATAAAAAACCCACTTTGTTTATAAGAACAGATGGTAGGTAGGATTGACCTGAAGTACTCTACATATTAGACTTTATCCAACTTCGCTTTGTCTTCTACTTTCTCCTCTCATGCACTGAGTGCTTAACTGAAATTAAGTTTCTGTGTCCTCTAGGTGCTCTGCACATTCATTATTCTATGCTTCTGTTCCCTTGGATGGGGGCTGGGGTGGGGCACAGGGACACTGTCATTTCTCCAAGCACATTTCCTGTACAAAATGCCTTTATACCACCTTGAAGATGATATGTAGTCATACTATTTGTTAAGAATATGATGACAGTAATCCAGAGAAAGCATAATAAAATGCATGATTAAAACACAATCCTAATACTATGATAAGAAGTAGGATCATGAGACAGACAAAGAAGGTAGTCAAAAAGTTGTGCTTATTTTTAAAAATATGGTTACTCTTCCATTCATCTCAACAGTTGATGTCATCCTTCTACCACCCCCCACCCTCAGATAGAAGCTGGTTATGCCTTTTCGTCCTACAGTTTTCTTCCCTTCATCTGTATTAATCTTAAAAGTGCTACCCATCTTTCAAGATGTAGTTTATTTATTTATTTATTTTTTTTAAACAAGTCCAGTTTTGTTTTTTTTTTTTTTTAAAGATTTTATTTCTTTATTTGAGAGAGAGGCAGTGAGAGAGCATGAGCGAGGAGAAGGTCAGAGGGAGAAGCAGACTCCCCGTGGAGCTGGGAGCCTGATGCGGGACTCGATCCCGGGTCTCCGGGATCATGACCTGAGCCGAAGGCAGTCGTCCAACCAACTGAGCCACCCAGACGTCCCTC
>PISX010031521.1:0-17323 GCA_004024625.1 Mellivora capensis
CCTTCCTTCCTTCCCTCCCTCCTTCCTATCCTCTTTCCCTCCTTCCCTCATTATATAAAAAAAGGGAAGACACAGGAGAAAAGAAAAAGCGGATCACCACTTTTTCTCCCTCCAGTGATGGATGCGAGGTGAGAAAAGGGCTGGATACCAATATGGCAGCCAGCCTCATTACCTCCCATTTTAAAGGGAGCAGAGGGCTTCTTCTGACTTTCTGAGCACAAAGATTTGGAGAAGGATGTTGATTGAGGAGGAGGAGAATGGTTAGACCACCCAAGTTGTCTACAGTTATTGACAGCACTTTTCCAGGGCAAGTCTTCTCCTAGTTATGTATGTCTATGAAGCAATATCCTGCTTCAGGAGAAGTTCTGCCCTTACCTGTGCCAGGCTCATATTCCTAGAGTGGGAAGGTTAAATTCAGCAGGTGGTTATTGATGGATGAAGGTATGAGTGGAAACTTCTTGATGAGTCAAGAAATTTGCCAGACGTCTATGCCTTTCTCCTCACCACACCCACAGAGCTAAGCACCAATGTGTGTGTGGGTGTCACTGTTTAAAGATTTTCTAGAAGAAGAATATGGCACAAAAATATTTGAAGTTATTAATCCATGCTTTTTCTTCTCTCCCTCTCTCTCTCTCTGTGTTTATGTCTGTGTCTATATATTATTTATAGATCTATATCTGTATATCTCTGTCTGTATCTGTCTTTTCCTCCTTATTTGTGCAAATAGTTGGTGCTGGGGAAGTGTGAGCCAAGGTGATATTTCTGCCTATTAATTTCCAATAATGCAAGTCTGAAGAAGTCAGGCAAGATTACCAGAAAAGGCCAAATGGAGGACTTGTGGGCAATGACAAGTGTTTGGGCCAGAAACATAGTGGGAGGTGAATTTTCCAAGCTAGAAGGAGATTCCCTGGGAATAGAGCAGTGTAAGGAGGAGAAGAGAGGAATCTGTGGAAACAGGGAGATAGGGTCTTTACCTAATTTCCAACCATATAAAGAAGAGAATAGTAAGACTCCATAGAGGAAATAGGAATTGTGACAAAGGAAATCAAGAGGATCTGTTCTTCCAACAACAAACATTTTGGAATTATAAAGAATGTTGTAGGGCGCCTGGGTGGCTCAGTTAGTTGACCAACCAACGCTGTGTTTCAGCTCAGGTCATGAACTCAGGGTCCCAGAGATGGAGCCCTGTGTCAGGGCTCTGTGCTCAGTGGGGAGTCTATTTGAAATTCTCTCTCTTCCTCTCCCTCTGCCCTTCCTTCTACTTCCATGCCCTCTCTTTGTCTCTTTCAAATAAATAAATTTTTTTTAAATAAGGAATTTTGCAAAGAATATTCTAGGAGTGTCCTTGTACAAGAGTTTTTCTGTAATTCATACTTCAGAAGTTGACTTGCTGGGTTAGTACTCTTAAACTTGCTAGGTATTATGAAAATGCTTTCAAAATTATACCAATTTGCTCTCTCAATCATTCCCTGAGGTAAAACTTCACTGTTCATTAAATATTAGGAATTAACATTAAGAATTTGAAAGTCCTGGTTACCCTACTTCCTCACCACTACTTACTTTTGAATTTTTTCCAGTCAGAGGACATGAAAGAGTACCTTGTTTTAATTTACATATTCCTATTACCAGCAAGTTACTTTTTTTTTTTTTAGTATCTTCATTGGTCATATAGAGATTCTCTTCTGTGAACTAAAGGTTTATATTAATTTCTCTTTTGGCCTTTTGTCTTTGTCTTACTTATAGGATATTTTTCTTTATTATAGATTAAAATTATTTCTCAAATACATTGTAAATATTTTCTCTGTAGCTTGCCTTTAAACTTTTTTTGTGGTTTCTAATGTATAGAGATTTAAAATGTTTATGTTATCAAATGTATTCATCTTATAGTTTATACTTAATGGTTTAGTCTTTTTTTTTCCTTCATAGACTTTATTTTATTTATTTTTTTTTAAGATTTTTTTAATTTATCTTTTTGTCAGAGAGAGAGAGAGAGCACAGGCAGACAGAGTGGCAGACAGAGGCAGAGGGAGAAGCATGCTCCCTGCTGAGCAAGGAGCCCAATGCGGGACTCGATCTCAGGATGCCTAGGATCATGACCTGAGCCGAAGGCAGCCGCTTAACCAACTGAGCCACCCAGGTGTCCCCATAGACTTTATTTTTAAAGGTTTAGTTTCATACAAAATTGAGCAGAAGATAGATAGATTTCCCATATACTTCCTCCTCTAACAAACGTATGGCCTCCCCCATTATCAACATCCCTATCAGAGTTGTACATGTGTTACAACCGATGAACCTTTATATATATTTTAAGATTTTATTTATTTATTTGACAGACAGAGATCACAAATAGGCAGAGAGGCAGGCAGAGAGAGAGGAAGGGAAGCAGGCTCCCCACTGAGCAGAGAGCCCGATGCGGGGCTCGATCCCAGGACTCTGGGATATGACCTGAGCCGAAGGCAGAGGCTTTAACCCACTGAGCCACCCAGGCGCCCCGAACCTTTTTATATTTTAAGAAATCTTCCATTACTTCAATGTTATAAGATAGACTCCTAAATTTTCTTCTAGAACTTTTAAGAGTTGCTTTTAGTTTTTAACTCTTTAGTCCATGTGGACTTTCTATTTGCTGATGGAATAAGGAGGAATTTAATTTTCAGATATATTTTTAAATTTGTTCCTTAATCAAATGGGGTCAGCCCATCCTGTTAACAGATTCACCTGCAGCTCTACTGAAAAATCCAGGTCAACAAAGCAGCTCCTAGCAGGCATCAGGACCAGACATTGTGGGTAAACCACTGGGCTCATGGATAAGCCTCAGACACTAAAGAGCAAACTAGTGGTTTGCTAGTGGCTAACTCAAACTAGTGGTTAACTCACCCATTACTTGGGTGTGTTAATGGTGTGACTTCTGTGGAGTCTCTTGTGCTGGGGACATTGGCTAATGGGAAACCGCGAACATCCACTGATTGAAAAAGGATATAACTGCATTGTCCTCACAACTGGATATTAGGATCTGGATTAAAAGAACAAACGAACTAGCAAATGTAGCTGCAAAGATGGTGGAACTAATGTATCCAAAGAATTTTTTGAAGTGAATGTAGATAAGCCAAAGAAATTATTTTCTGATTAATGTTTCTTCTCTGTCATATCACTAATTTACTTAGTATATACTATAATCTCTTTACGTTCTTAAAAAACTGAATATAGTGGAAAGGAAAAATACTATTTTGATTATTTAATTGGAAAAAGTAAAAACAAAATTTATATTATTTCTCTCTACTTCCAAAGAGAATAAAATCAATTCTAATAATTTGAGTAGAGATTAATTCCATTTTTCCAAAAAGTAAAATAATTACACAGAATTTCATGGTAATCTTAATATTTATACAGATTTTAAAAGAAAAAAAAAACCCTTGACTTACATAAAGCACTTATACTGATGACTTATGAAGTAAAAGAATGATATCAAAATTAAAAAAATATAACTCAGAGTCCAGTGTAATGTCTAAGATGAGGGCCAATTTAAGTATTTGAAATAGAGATTGATATTTGTAATAAAATTAAAAATAAATTAAAATAATTAGCTGGGAATATCCCATATGCATTATAAATACCCCAATTGGTGTAGGTAATTTTTCTTATTATTCCACAACACATGGCATTCTTTCTATGAATGACATCAGTTTGGAAATACCCTGTGGTTTTCTGAGTTATAAATGGATATGTCACTATGAACTCCTGATTATATTATGATTCATACTTTCACTTCTGTTTTTTTATGCTATCATTTTGAAAAGTGAAAATGAAACTGTTTCATTGGCCAACAGTGCACAAGGGAGAAGAAAAATAGGGTTGAATGTAATGATTTACAAAATATTTAGGCATTATTGTGTGAGAATATTGTGAGAATAATATCTTAAGGAAAAAACAAGGTAGTTATGACAAAAATGCTCTCAGAGAGTTATTCTGAGACTTAATGATTATTGTTAGAGTTCTGCTTTACATAGGTACTTCACTTATGATTTCATTTAAAATCCATCTTACCTATCTCTTTATCTATCATCTATTCATCTATCTACCCATCCATTCAAAGTCTATAATTCTTTTAAAACTTTTTTTATCCATGGAAAACTGGGTTATGAACCCTTGCCTTCTACCTTCAGAATTTGTTCTCTTAACCAGTACCTTATGAGAAAGATGATGATGGATACTTAGCTAGATAAATAGATGCTAAATAAGAAAGAAAGAAAGAAAGAAAGAAAGAGGAAAAAGGAAAAAAAGAAAAGAAAGAAAGAAAGAGGAAAAAAGAGAGAGAGAGAAAGCAAAAAGCAAGGAGGGAAAGCAGGAAGGACGGAAGGATCATATGGAAAGTTCCAACAGGATTCCAGGTTTGAGAGACTTTATTGAGACTTCAGTTTTCCTTAGGGCAGGGTCACACTTGCTCATTGCTGTGTCATTTCCTGGCACATGGTAACATGCAACAAATATTTGTTGAATAAATGAATACAACAGGGTAAAAACAAATTCTTGCACATCATAGTTTTCTGTGGAAAACAAGAAGAAAAAAAATGTCTTCTGAGGTCTCAACACTAGAAAGTGACCATGAAGTATCAGGAATCTAATGAGATCCTTCTCTTACAAGATCCTTCAAATGTCCATGCTCTTACCATGAGGTATGAGGTTGAAGGCTTGATGGATCAATGCTGTATGATTCATTATTTAACATTACTTGGAGAATGAGAATTTTGCCAGAGATTATAGACCCTTTATAAAGATTAACATGATTTTAAAAATCTTTCTATTAAATGTGTAATTTACCTTCTTGGACTGCCTGTCACCAAATGGGAGTTCGTATCAAAGAATTATGTTTTATGGGTTAACATGTATTTTCCTATAAATGAAGTGATTACTCACCTTCAAATCTCCCCTTCCCAGATCAAATATTTTTTCTACCCTACACTGCATTGATGCTTGTATTTCAGATTTATCAAATCCTTTAGCTTAAGGCATTGAAGAATGATCATAATATCGCCTGTTTTTGTTTATTTACTTATTTATATTTTTTTAAGAAAAATTTTTTTAAAAGTAGGCTTCACACCCAGCATGGAGCCCAACGTGGGGCTTGAACTCACAACCCTGAGATCAAGACCTGAGCTGAGATCAAGAGCTGGATGGTTAACTGACTGAGTCACCCTGGTGCTCCTAAAAATTTTATTTTTAAGTAATCTCTACACTCAACATGGGCTTGAACTTATAACCTGAAGATCAAGAGTAGCATGTTCTACCAACTGAGCCAGCCAGGTTCCCCATATCACCTGTTTTTACCATCATTAACACCTTAAGATAGAGTGGTCCTATAGACTAGTTAGCCAGTCACTCTTCAGATTTCTAAGAGGTCAGAACACAGGAGAGATATGATTACATAATGGTAAGGAGTAAAATAATGCCTAGAGGGCAGCACATTTATGAAGACTGTTCAGAGGGAAATATAAAAGTTACTCCTTCCAAAAATTGTCTGGAGAGCCCTAGAACACTATTTAAAAATATTAGAACATCTTAATGTCAGTTATACCAAGAACCTGAGATGAAAACTGAGAATATGCAGAGAATAGCAGTGATACTAATAAAATGGTTTTTGTTTTAAGCCGCTATGTTTTGTGATAGTTAATCAGCAATAGGTTGCCAGAACAGAATTGCTAGAGATTAAATGGATGTTAATGAAAACAAAGTCAAGCTGTGAGATTCTCTTTTAAAATTAAGGACATTAAAAGGAGAAATATGGAAGTCATCTTACTGAGACAGAATAGTTCATGAATCAATAAAATTTGACTTGTAACCTGTTAAATGTTTTTAAAAGAAATAGTGTGTTAAACAGAAAGGCAGTTGGTCAGCCTGGGATATGAAAGAATAAAACAAAGAATTCATGAAATACACTTTGGCAGAGAATTCTAAAGAAATTTGTCCCCAAGTTTTCTCCTGTCTGATACTAATTGTTGAAAGTATAGCATTATTCTTTGCTTGATGCCATTGAACATCTTGTTTAAATCAACCCCCACTTACTCTGAATTCATTTTCGCTAAGCAATATTTTGCTTATATTTTGATTTCTGATATAGGTTTACAAGGGAGGAATGCTTTGGCTAGAGGACCCCTTGTCAGTTGTGTCTTTCATCATTATTAATATTTTTCCCCCCGGCATGTATAGAAGAAGTCTCCTGAATCTAGTTTGCATGTTACAATTCCCAAGTTTGACTAAGTCTGGGATACTGGAAAGATTGAGTTTTCAAAGACATAAGACTGAGCAGTGGAGGGGCTGTGGTGGCCTTCCCAAGGCTGCTGCCACTTGGAGGAGTCCTCCTGGCTTCATCACTTGTGGGAAAGTGTGCAAGAGTATCCGGTAAGATGTGTGGCACAGAGTGGTGTCCCCAAAATGTTAGTTTCCATCCCTGAGTGTTTTCTCTAACAGCTTATACAAAGAAGAAGCAGAGAAGGGGGAAAAGAGAGCAATCTGCGGAGGGAATGCTTTATTGACATATTAAGCTCTGATAGAAATCTCTTCCATGACAGCATATTGTGCCTTGTCAGGTGTTACGGTTAACTGTATGTGACAACTTAACTGGACCACAGGGTGCCCAGACATTTGGCCAAACGTTATTCTGGGTGTATCTGTGGGAGTTTCTGGATGTGATTAACATTTGAGTTGGTAGACTGAACCAGATTGCTCTCCCCAGTGTGGGTGGGCCTTATCCAATCATTCAAAGGCCTTGATAGAACAAAAATTTGGGCCTCCTGCACACACAAAAAAACTCCTTATGCCTGACAGCCTTTGAGCTGAGGCAACAGCTTTTTTTTCTCCTTGCTTTCAGACTCTAACTGAAACATCAGCTCTTCCTGGGTCTTGGGCCTGCCAGTATTCAGACTGGGACTACATTCACCATCAGCTCTCCTGTGGTCTCCAGCATGTGACTGAAGCTCTTGGAACTTGTCAACCTTCATAATCATGTGAGCCATTTTCTTGTACTAAATCTCTTTCTCTGTCTATATACATCTGATTGGTTCTATTTCTTTGAAGAACCCTGACTAAATAATCGAGTGTCTTTATCAAATGGCATATTACCAGAAAATTTTACTTTTGCCTATGAATTAGGTTTTTTTTTTTTTTTAAAGATTTTATTTATTTATTTGACAGACAGAGATCACAAGTAGGCAGAGAGGCAGGCAGAGAGAGGAGGAAGCAGGCTCCCTGCCGAGCAGAGAGCCCGATGTGGGGCTCGATCCCAGGACCCTGGGACCATGACCTGAGCCGAAGGCAGAGGCCTCAACCCACTGAGCCACCCAGGCGCCCATGAATTAGGTTTTTAAAATATATTTACTGGCAGGGAAAAAAATATTTCATCTAAACTAGATTTTCTGTGATTCGGTGTGAATGTGTTTCCTATTCTTTTTCTTTAATGAGGATACATCCCATCTCATTAACACTTGTCAAATTTATCCTCAGTAACGGAAAATTATATACAGTAAAGAACTTAAAAAATTGGCGTACTCTTATGTCAGAGATGTCTGTGGTATATCTTTCCTGGTTGGTTTTATTTGTGATGCTGCCCTATTTCTTTTAGCTTAACAGGTTCTTCCCTCAAATCCCCAAACTCAAATCTGACTCATTTCTCCCCTGAACCACCCACTACAATGTCAGCAGCTCCACAACTTGCAAGTCCTTCCAAAGTGTTTTAAAGTACAATTTATCAAAGGAAAATATACATCAACAAGTAGATATACTCTACCACAGCAGCGCAAGACCATTCATTAATTCCTCAGGCATATTTTAAGTACCTACCTATGTACAAAACTGGAGAAAGAAAGATGGAATAAATACAGACCCTTTCCTTAAAGAGGGAAGATAAGAAAACACATATACAGACTAAGAGGGAAAGGAAGTACCAGATGTTTATTGAGCATCTATACTTTATGAGGCAGGTAGTCCCTTAGAGGCTTTGCAGTGGATCTTCACAACAGCTCTCTGAGGTAGGTACTATTACTTCTCATTTGCGTATGAGAACACCTAGGCTCAGAGAGGTCCTCCTGTTAAGAGAAATTATAGCTAGCCTCACTGAGCCTCAGTGACACAGTAGAGTTTAAATCCCACCTCTTTTTTCTCCATTTTGTTGCCTTGTTCTAGATCCACCCTGCGTGTAATGATAGCCACTAGCTTTATGTGGCTATTGAACACTTGAAATGTGGCTAATCCACATTGAGAAGAGCTTTAGGTATAAAATACAAGCCAGATTTCAAAGACTTAGTATGAAAATGTAAAATATCTCATTAATAGTTTTTATATTGATTACATGTAGAAATCTAGACATGATAATATTTTGGGTATAATGATGTATTAGTCAGTTTTCCAGAGGAACAGAACCTGTTTTCCCTGTATTTCTCTGCCTATCTATCAACAGAATGACAGGAGAGGGAGAGGGGGATATTTAAACAACTGGCTTATACACATGTAAGGGCTGGCAGGTCTGAAATCTGCAGAGCAGGTTGGTAGGCTGAAATTCAGGTAAGAGTTGATACTGTATTCTTGAGTCTGAAATCAGGAGGGTAGACCAGGCAGGCAGGAAACCTGGGCAGTCTAAGGATTGAATTATTGCCCCACCCACACCCTTGCCACCCTATTTAAAGATATGGCCTTTAAAGTAATTAAAGTTAAATGGAGTCATAAGGATGGACCCCTTATCTGACTGGTGTCCTTATGAGAAAAGTAAGAGATATCAGTGATACGTGAACACAGAGAAACAGCCATGGGAAGACACAGCAGGAAAGTGGCCCTCAGCAAGCCAAGGGGACCCCAGGAGAAACCAAACTGCCAAAACTTGATCTTGGACTTCGAGCCTCCAGAACTGTGAGAAATAAATTTCTATTGTTTAAGCCACCCACTCTCTGATATTTTATTATTTTATTATGACAGCTCTAGGAAACTAAACAAGCAGGATTTCTATGTTGCCGTCTTGAGGTCAAGTTCCTTCTTTGGGAAACCTCGGTCTTTTTTCTTAAGGCCTTAAGCAGATTGGATAAGGCCCACCCACAGAATGGTGGGTAATCTGCTTACTTAAATCTGATTTTTTCCAAAGATTTATTTATTTGTTTGAGAAAGAAAGAGAGAAAGCATGTACATGAGTGGGAGGAGAGTAGAAGGAGAAGGAGAGAGAGAAAGAATTCTTAAGCAAGATTGAGGATTAATTCTGAGCCTGGAGCTGGACACAAGGCTTGATCCCAGGGCACCAAGATCATGACCTGAGCCTAAATCAAAAGTAGGTGCTTAACCAACTAAGCCACCCAGTCACCTCTTAAATCTACTGATTTAAGTGTTAATCATGTCTAAAAATTTTTTTCCTAGCAACATCTGGGTTGGTGCATGACCAAACAATTAGGTACCATAGCCTAGCCACAATGACACATAAAATTAACCATCACACTTGGGCTCAATAAAATAGACTATTAAAATCATTTCACCTGTTTCTTTTACTTTTTAAAATGTGACTACTAGAAAATTTTAAATTGTGTATGTGGCTTACATTTGTCACCAAAATTTATTTCTGTTGGGCAGTACTGCTTGAGACATTTTTGAAAATAGATAGCAAGTTTCATGAAGGGACACATGCACAGGGTGCCATGGGACCATGGAAGAAATACATTGACATCCAATTGGGGCTGTTAAGAAGGGTTTTGCAGAGGTGGTGAGATCATTAAAGCACTAATTCTGGAGCCCGGATGCCTGGGTTTGAATCTCTGCTCTGTCAACTCACTAGATGGGTGGCCCAGTGCAAGATATTTACCCTCTTTGTACTTTTGTTTTCTTCATCTGTAAAATGAGGGTCGTTATTAAGCCCTGTGCATGAGATCATTGTGAGGGTTAAACGAATTTATACATTTAAGCATTAAAATAGTACCTGGGATAGGGAATCTCAACAAATATCAGTTACAGAAGGTCATGCTTGAGCAGAATTAGGACAGATGAGGGGCTGGGCAGATCCAGAAGGGCTTATTGAAAAGGAATCAACTTCCAATGAGGGAGACATCAAACCCTCTTCTTTGGTCTTCCTTTACTGTTTTGCCACAGGGAAATCAGCTGCAGGGTCAAATTTAGTATATTTCATTCAGAGAGTGAGTGGCATACACCTAGCAAGGTGCTTTTTGGTCCTCATTATACCTGATCTCAGGAGCACTCAGTTGTGCTGACCATAGCCTTTTTTTCAGAACATTGTAGTTTTAGCATGATTGTCTCCTGGTTTTCTCCCACCTCCCTGGGTGTTTCACCTCTGACTCCTTTGCACAGTTAGTCCTCTTCTGGACAAGCTCAATCCTTCTCTCTCCTTTTATTCTATGCTTCCCCCTAGAATATCTGATGCACACTCATGCAAGACCTTAGTTACAACAGATACTGCACATGACTCACAAGTTTGCATCTATAACCCAGACTTTTCCACTGAGCTTCCAATCAAATACCTACTTGGTTATCTCTACTATATGTCTCAGAGACATCTTATATTCAACAAGTTCTAAAATGCATTCACCTGCTCCTGATCACATATCCTTAGTTCATTTTTAGTGTCCCCAACTTATATCTTACAAAGCCAGAAACTTATGAATTATCCCCTATCCCTCTCCTTTATTCTCCATATTTAATCTGACATCAAGACTTAACCAGTTCTACTTCATTTAATCCAAGGCTGCCATCATGTCTCACCTGGATCACTGCATTATATCACTGCATCCTTTTTGACCCCTTCTAATTTCTTGTCCACAGTGTAGCCAGGTTGGTATTTTTGAATATTAAATTTTATCATATCATTTCTCTTCTAAAAATATTTGATGGTTTCTCATGTTCATTGGATAAAGTTAAAATCTCTGGACCCTACTACCTCTCTAACCCTATTTCATATCAGCCTTCCCTTCATTTAGCCACTTAGATGTTTTGTCATCTCCTTGTTCTAATCATGTGCCTTCAGGCCATAGGATCTGATCTGTTCTCTCTGCCTGCACCCTCCTACCACATTCTCAGAAAATTACTCTCCTTCAGAAAATCTACAGTTACTGAGATTTATTTCTATGATCCTTTGGTTATTGTCTTTGTTTCCCCCACCCCCACCACCCCTAGATTATAAGCATTAAGAAGTCTCAAAGGGACTGTGTCTTTCTTTTCCTCCTGTTGTATCTCTGCCCTAGCAAAGTGCTGGCATATAATAGAAGCCTGATAAATAAATGCATAGTTTCAGTTAGTGCTCACTTCAGCTCTGTCTTCATGGTACGTTCATTCCTCAATTTACATGTACAGACAGAGAGGTTTAGTTGGTTCATCAACATGCCTTAGATTACAAACCTGATAATATGGAAGAAGTTGGAAATAAAACCAGGTTATGATGTTTTTACTCTTCTGTACCATAATTTGGATCTCCTTGTTTCTTAATATAGAGGAATAACAGGAATCATGTGACTATGTCCATCTCCCCCCTTTTGGTTGCTGGATTATACTGGACATCTGGACTCTTAGTGATTGTATTATTTCTGAACATGCATTTTTGTTCTAGAGGAATAAGTTGACTAGCTTTGGATGAAGGGTGATTAAGAAAAAATAACCTCAGATGGCCCTTAAGCCAGGAACTCTAGATATTTTGATCAAGTGGAAGAAAAATATAGACTCAGAAAATTGAGAAAAATCTTCATTGATCAATAAAAAGATTCTTTCAGATATACTGAAAAAGAAACAAATATACTGAGGTAAAAAGCAGGATGATTTAATTCAAGCATATGAATAATATATCAATAAAATTTTACCATCTGTACTTTTTTAAAAAAAGATTTTATTTATTTGGCAGGGACAGCCAGAGAGGGAACGCAAGCAGGCGGAGTGGGAAAGAGAGAGGGAGAAACAGACTCCCCACTGAGCAGGGAGCCCAATGCGGGGCTCCATCCCAGGACCCTGGGATCATAACCTGAGCCGAAGGCAGACACTTAACGCCTGAACCACCCAGGTGCCCCTACCATCTGTATTATTAATAATTAAGATGACTTGTCTGGTTATACTCTTTTTATTAACTTGGACGACATGAAATTGCTGATACTTGACTGTTTTTGACTACAAAACAGCACTTTCTTTTGGATCAGTTTCTCATAAAGAGATATTGCCCTATCTCTCCTTTGTGTCCCAGAAAACATTTCATTTCTCATGAGCCCATTGAAGAGGTCAACTTTGACTTTGCTGAGCTAGAACATTGATTCTCCTTCCTTCTCCACGACTATGTCTGCATCCATCTTCCATCTGGAAGCTGTGGACCAGTTAGAAGGACTCTTCTATTTGATCAAGGATAATGAGGCCTCATGCAGTAGAAAGAATAGAGGAGCTCATGGAAATCCAAGAATCTACCATAATTATAACTCTTTGAGAGAAAATGGCTTGAAGCAGTATCTTCCTACAGACTTTGATATGACTCATGGCAATTACTCACACTGAGTGGAAACAATGGACACAATGGATTAGACCAAGGATCAGGAGATATTCTGTTAGAAAGGAGACCAGAAAGCATGTTGACCAAGAGAGATGACCACATTTTTTGAATCTCCAGTTTCTAGTCTTTCCCTAAGAGGCCCTGCTATACTTTATTTCTCACCTATGAATATCCAAGAAATTTTCCTTCTTATAGCTTTCTAATAAAACTCTTATTTGCCCTTATTAAGGAAAACTTTTCCTTATCACCAAAAAATCTCTGACCAAGACAAGAATTAAATGGGATGATGTATGTGAGTTCTTTTCTTTTCTTTTCCTTTGTAAACTATAAAGACAAAAATGAGGAGCAGCTATTCTTTCTCTTATGAAATTTGGCTTTCAGAATGGAAATTTATTTCATGTTGGCCAATTAGATTGTGAAAAACCAAGCAGAAGATGTTGCTCCAATGAAATATGAAATGCATGTTATTAAATGGGTTTTATCTTAAGACAATCAGCATAAATGCAAAAGCAAATATTATTCACTTGCAATCCAGAGACTTTTAGAAGTGATTCAGTTGGATTTCCCCTTTTTCCTTCAGAAAGGATTAATCTGAGCTCCTACTGTTTATGGGCAACCAAACAGATCACCTCTGGCCACACTTTAAAATTTAGTTGTACAGCTATGAAATCAATTGGCTTAGACCTTAAGTCTCATTCCTTATGAAAAATTTTCATCACTGTAGCTGTATGAACAAGTGTTTATAGATTTTTTTTTTTGCTAAGGAATAGACAGAATGTTGCAAATGTATTTCTTTTATTTATTTCATAAACTTTTTATTGACCTTCGGAGGGGTTCATTCAAACAAAGATTGAGATGAACTTCAAGGGTAAAGATCTGAAATCAGAAGAATCTTCTTTCTTTCTTTCTCTCCTCCTTCCTTCCTTCCTTCCTTCCTTCTTTCTTTCTTTCCTTCCTTCCTTCCTTCCTTCCTTCCTTCCTTCCTTCCTTCCCTTTTCTTTTTCTTTCTCCTTCTTTCCCTCCTTCCCTCTTTCATTCATTCGTTCGTTCCTTCCTTCCTCCCTCCCTCCATCCCTCCCTTCTTTCTTTCCTTCCTTCCTTCCATCTTTTCCTTTCTGTTCTTCATCTCTCTGTAAAATCTTGTTTTTCCTTATCTATGCATAAGGAGATCTGAAGTCCACCTACATTTCCTTTTGTAATGCTTGTATGGTTATTTAGAGCAGGTATCTTCATCTTTTTTGTTATCCCTGGTACCAGATGTCAGTGAGGGTATAGAGCTATTTGGGAACTTTTCCAAGGGTATATGATGAGTGTGGGGAAGAACATAAAAGAAGATTGATGTCTCTGGTTCAGAACTCCAGAACAATATCTCCGAATTGGTAGTAAAGCTTGCATTTGAGGAATGCTTTTTGTCCCTGACAAACAGCATGTTGCCTACAATGGAATATAGATTTTTAATGGTGATTAGAGTTAGACTGACTGTGCTAGGAGGAAACTATTATGGTATTAAAGCACAAAACTTCATGAAAGTGTATTCCTTAGATCTAAGCTTGAGATTTTCCATAGCCCATAAGGAATGCTTGCCAATTGTTCAGTTATTCTAGGATCAATAAAATGTATTAAGATTCCAACGGCTCCACTGGTTCTCCATCTGCTCACTATTGCTTCAAGACTTCATTAAGCACTGCTATCAATAAGGCAGCACTAGTAACAAATGTCTATACCCTTTAAGTATCTGCTATGTATCAATTACCTCAGTTTGATAAAATTGGTAAAACTATGCCATTTTGTTAGATTTCTAGTACTATGTCAAAGTCTCAAAATGAACTATTTCATTTTAATCCTAAAAAAATCCTAAAAAGAAAATATTACTGAATATATTAAGTAGATACAGAGGATGGAATTTAAATAGGTGATCCTGTCTGCCACTTACACACACACCCACACCCACACACATAATTATTAAATAAGTTGAAGTTTCAGGATTCAAATCCAAATTTATTTCATTGTAGATCTGGTGCTATTAACTAATATAGGCTACTGCTGCCAGGTACCCTTTTTTTTTGTTGTTGTTAGTTCATTCCAGATACTAAGATTCTTGTTATACTGGTAGACCAGTATACTGCATAATTATTCAAGCCAGTTATTGTGGAGGAAATTGTAGACATTAAAACAACATGATGGCAGGTACTTAAACTTGATCGGTGGGATGATACATGGCATTCTGGAGAAGGTGATCATCCTTGATGAGTAAGAGTCAGTCAGCTATGATGGAAGAAGACTATATTTCAGGCATTGGGAAGGGTATGTGCACATACTGAAAATGACATATTGTCTTTTGAATCTGAGACCCAGAGTGGAAATTGAGGAGTGGCCGTGGATGGGAGTGGGGAGGTGGGTAGGGATCTTGTATAAGACTGTTGTATAACACCCTTAATTTGAATTTACCCATATATCAACAGGAAGACTTTGAGGATTTCATGAATAAGAGTAACATGATCAGATTTGAATTTTTAAAATATCACTTTGGAGATTGTGTGGAGATTAGGTTTGAAGTGACCAAGATTGGAGGCAGGGAAAGCAGATTTTGTTAAGAAGTAAGTTATGCAAGAAAAGATGAGTCCCTATGTATGAAAGTGATAGTACAGAGGAGAAAGAAGAGATTTGAGGGTTATTTGGGAATTGAGTTTACCTAATTTGGTGATTGGATGGAATATGAAGGGGCGATGAATAAAGAAAAAAGCTGCAAAGATGATTGCTAGTTTTGTCTCGACTTACTGTTTCATTAGAGGGGTGGCTACATAAGAACAGACTATTGGGAAAATGTTGGGGCACCTCTACAGGACACCCAGGTGGGGAAGCTTAGAGTTGTCCAAATGGATCTGGAGCTTTGCAGAGAAGCCCAAGCTGAACATATGCTTTGGAACTTACCAGCCATAGAATGTGGTAATTCAAGTCATTACAGAGGATGAGTTTTTTTTTTTTTAAGGAATAGTATGAAGAAAAAGAAAAAAGAGGATGTATCATAGAAGAAGCCCCAACATTTAAAGGATGGGTAGAAGAAGAGGAGCCTGTGAAAAATAAAATGCCAGAAAACCCAGGTAGGTTGAAAGTAATCCAGGGCTAACTATAGTCAATAAAACAAAAGGAGATAAGAATTCCAAAAGGAGTATTTGGGGAATACCTTCAAATTCTACGGAGAAGTGAGAAAAGATTAAAAAGCATCATTTCAGTTTAGCAGCAGAGGGATGATTGAAATAATGTTTCTGTTCACTTTAATGAAAACTTATGTTCCCCAATCTTTTCACTGAGATAGGGTTTAGTGTGGTTTGAGGTGGCTAGGGAGAGAGGTATTAGCTTGGTGCAATGCAATATCCACAAAGAGGTAGCATGGTAGAAAAGGCTTTCTTTTGGCTCATTGAAATAAAATTACTGAAATCAAATTTATATACTCTATTTGTGCACCCTACCTATGGACATCAAAGGATTTCTCCTTGGAAGGATGCTGTTGCAGGAATAAGTGTTTATCCTTTTCTACCATCAGAGCCTCTCCAAGGATAATCTATGTAGCAAACACTGCATGAAGAAACTGTATTTTGATTATCAGAAGTTGTGGGGGGGGGTCCATATTTTGTGCATGTGTAAATTAGTTTTAAGAATATAACTTCTAAAAAAAAAAGAATATAACTTCAACCAGTCATGTTGAGTGAGACTGTACTTTTATATCTTGGGACACTCTGTAATGAATCAGAAATAAAAGCTTTTAACGGTTGAGCTTAAGTCAGATAAGTGTGTATTTGGACACTGACACTTTGTCAGATTTTTTTTTAAAGATTTTATTTATTTACTTGTCAGAGAGAGAGAGAGAGAACAAGCAGGGGGAGCTTCGAGCAGAGGGATAAGGAGGCTCCCCTGCTGAGCAAGGAGCCTGATGCCAGACTCAATCCCAGGACCCTGGGATCATGACCTGAACCAAAGGCAGACACTTAACTGACTGAGCCGCCCAGGCACCCCAAGATTTTTTAAGTAGTTAAAAAGGTAATGTACTTTAAGCATTTAGAACTGTTGTTTGCACATAACAGGGCTCAATAAATGTTAACCACTGTTATTTCTATTCTAGTTAACTTTTCTTCTCTGGTTTGGGACCCATCCCTGATTGAGGCTTTTCAGGCATTGCTCCCACACCTCAGCACATCCTACACTCCTTAGGGTTCTCAACCAACCTTCCCCTCCCTCCCTCCCTCCCTCCCTCCTTCCCTCCCTTCCTACCCTCCCTCCTTCCTTCCCTCCTCCCTCCCTCCCTCTTTCTCTTTCTTTCTTTCTTCCTTCTATCTTCCTTTCTCTTCCCTCCCTCCCCCATCCCTTTCTCCCTCTCTTCCTTCTTTTGAAGAATTTTTTTCTTGACCTTAGTTATGCCTAGAGGTCAACTACTTTAAGCAAATCAACTTTTTTTTCTTTGGATCCTGATACCTTTAATAAACTTTGAATTTATTTTCTTCCTTTTCATGACCAACTCCTCAATAAATCGTCTACCCTCACTCCATTATCTGTTTTGTTTGTAAACTTTCGAAGGGAATTTTAGCCTCCTGAATCTGCTTGTGGGAAGTCATTAGTGACCTCTTCCCAGTGAAAATCAATGACCTTTTAAAAACACTCACTCTCTTGGGCTATTCAGCTGCATGTGATTCTATTGAGAAACCCTTCCTTGAAAATCTCTTACCCATCTTTTCTGTGGCACCACAACATCCTCACTTTTTTCTTCTTTTCCCTCCCTATCCCCGTCATTGGAGTTTCTCAAGAATTAGTCTTTTGCTTTCTCTTCTCTTT
>PISX010031522.1:0-17414 GCA_004024625.1 Mellivora capensis
TATTTTTTATAAACATATTTTTATCCCCAGGGGTACATGTCTGTGAATCGCCAGGTTTACACACTTCACAGCACTAACCATAGCACATACCCTCCCCAGTGTCCATTACCTCACCCCCCTTTCCCGGCCCCCTCCCCCCAGCAACCCTCAGTTTGTTTTGTGAGATTAAGAGTCACTTATGGTTTGTCTCCCTCCCAATCCCATCTTGTTTCTTTTCTTCTTTTTCTGCCCCCCTAATCCCCCATGTTGATTCTCCACTTCCTCATATCAGGGATATCATATGATAGTTGTCTTTCTCTGATTGACTTATTTCACTAAGCATGATATCCTCTAGTTCCATCCACGTCGTTGCGAATGGCAAGATTTCATTTCTTTTGATGGCTGCATAGTATTCCATCGTGTATATATACCACATCTTCTTTATCCATTCATCTGTTGATGGACATCTAGGCTCTTTCCTTAGGAATTGATTTTTAAAATACGTATTTTATTTATTTATTTATTTATTTTTTATTTTAAGGATTTTATTTGTCTACCTGACAGAGAGAGAGAGAGAGAGAGAGACCACAAGCTGGCAGAGAGGCAGACAGAGAGAGGGGGAAGCAGGCACCCCGCCGAGCAGAGGGCCCGATGCAGGGCTCGATCCCAGGACCCTGAGATCATGACCTGAGCCGGAGGCAGAGGCTTAATCCACTGAGCCACCCAGGCGCCCCTAAAATACATATTTTAACTGCGTATTTTTTGTCCTTGCTTTCATAAGAACTTCTTTTAGAAATTCCCATTCCTATAAATCACGTAATGCATCCAAACATTATGGAAGATTCCAAGGACATGTTAAAAAACTATGTTTGTGTCTCATTGACTCGGTCTTTAAGACAGAATTAAACAGGAAACATTTTGAATATCTATTAAGTCAATACAAAGTAACTAATAATAAATCTCTTATGTGTTAATGTAAATAAGGTATTTAAAAAATAACTATATTTTCCAGAACATAAAACATTTAGTCAGAAGAATGGCAAGATTTTAAAATTTTGCAAATCTTTTCAATACCTGGCTTAATAGAAGACAGATGGGTTCTCATCTATGGCTCACATTCAATCTTTTGAGATACGCTGTTTTTGTTAAGGATGTGAAAAAAAAAAAACCTTGCACAGATATATAGTTTAAAATGGGAATGGCATTTTTCTAATATATATAAGCTGAAGCAAAATTAACACAGTGTTATATTAGTTTCAGGTGTATAATAATTCAGCAGTATTATCTATATATTACTCATTGCTCATCACGTAAGTATATTCTTAATCCCCTCTACCTATTTCACCCATCCCTCCACCCACCTCTCCTCTGGGAACCCTCTATTTGTTTCCTGTATTTAAGTTTGGTTTTATTTGTTTGTATCTTTTTTTCCTAGTCTGTTTTGTTTCTAAAACTCCATGTATGAGTGAAGTCATATGGTATTTGTCTTTCTCTGACTGCCTTATTTCACTTAACCATTATACCTTCTAGCTCCATCCATGTTGTTGTAAATGGCAATATCTCATTCTTTTTTATGGCTGAGTAATATTCTATTGTATATATACAATTATATATATATATATATACACACACACACACACACACACACACACACACACACCCCACATCATTATCCATTCATTTATCAATGGACACTTGGGTTGCTTTTGTATCTTGGATACTACAAATAATACTGCAATAAACATAGGGGACTTATATCTTTTTGAATTAGTGTTTTTGTTTTCTTTGGGTAAATACCCAACAGTGGTATTATGGGATCATATGGTAATCCTATTTTTAATTTTCTGAGGAACCTCCATACTGTTTCCCACAGTGGCTGCACCAATTTGCATTCTCACCAACAGTGCACAAGGGTTTCTTTTTCTCCACATCCTTCTCAACACCTGCTATTTCTCATCTTTTTGGTTCTAGCCATTCTGACAGGAGTACGGTGCTATCTCATGGTGGTTTTAATGTGCATTTCCCTGATGATTAGTGATGTTAAGCATCTTTTCATGTGTCTGTGGGCCATTTATATGTCTTCTTTGGAAAAAATGTCTATTCAGGTTTTCATCAGATTATTTGTGGGGTTTTGTGTGAGCTGTAAAGTTCTTTATATATTTGGGATATTAACCCATCAGATATAAAATTTGTAAATATCTTCTCCCACTCAGTAGGTGGGAGGTTGCCTTGTCATTTTGTTGGTGGTTTCCTTTGCTGTGCAGAGGCTGTTTATTTTGGTAAAGTCTACTAGTTTGTTTTTGCTTCTGTTCCTCTTTCCAGTGGAGACATATCTAGAAAAATGTTTCCACGGCTATGTCAAAGCAACTATCATTATGTTTTCTTCTAAAAGTTTTATGGTTTCAGGTCTCACATTTAGGTCTTTAATCCATTTTGAATTTACTTTTGTGTATGGTGAGAGAAAGTGGTCCAGTTTCATTCCTTTGTTTGTAGCTGTCCAGTTTTCCCAGCACCATTTGTTGAAGAGACTGTCTTTTCCTCATTGTGTATCTTGCCTCCTTTGTCATAGGTTAATTGACCATGTAAGGGTGGGTTTATTTCTGAGCTCTCTATTCTGTTCTATTGATCTCTATATTGGCTTTGTGCTGGTACCTGTAGTAATCAAAAAATTCTGATTTTAAAGCTTTTTGGTGTATCTTGAAATCTGTGATTGTGATACTTTCAGCTTTGTTCTTCTTTCCCAAGATTGCTTTGGCTATTTTGGGTTCTTTGTGTTTCCATACAAATTTTAGGACTATTTGTTTTAGTTCTGTGAAAAATGTTGTTGGTATTTTGATAGGGATTACATTACACCTGTAGAATGCTTTTGGTAGTATGGACATTTTAACAATATTGGTTCTTCTAATCTGTAAGCATGGGATATATTTCCATTTGATTATGTTATGTTCAATTTCTTTCTTCAATGTTTCATAGTTTCCAGAGTATAGGTCTTTTAACTCCTTGGTTAAGTTTTTTTTTTTTTTAAAGATTTTATTTATTTATTTATTTATTTGACAGATCACAAGTAGGCAGAGAGGCAGGCAGAGAGAGAGAGAGAGAGAGAGAGGAGGAAGCAGGCTCCCCGCCGAGCAGAGAGCCCGATGCGGGGCTCGATCCCAGGACCCTGGGATCACGACCCGAGCCGAAGGTAGAGGCTTTAACCCACTGAGCCACCCAGGCGCCTCATCCTTGGTTAAGTTTATTCTGTGGTATTTATTCTTTTTGCTGAAACTGTAAATGGGATTGTTTCATTAATTTCTCTGTTACTTTATTATTAATGTACAGAAATAAAACAGATTTCTATATATTACTTTTGCATCTTGAGACTTTACGGAATTCATTTATCAGTTCTAGTAATTTTTTGGTGGAGTCTTTAGGGTTTCCTATATCTAATATCATGTCACCTGCAAATAGCTAAAGTTTTACTTTTTCCTTACCAATTTGGACGTCCTCTATTTCTTTCTCTTGTCTGATTGCTATGTCTGGGACTTCTAGTTGTATGTTGAATGAAAGTGGTGAGAGTGGAGATCTTTGTCTCGTTCCTGATCTTAGAGGAGAAGCTGTCAGTTTTTCCCCACTGAAGATGGTATTAGCTGTGGGTTTTTCGTGGTCTTTATTATGTTGAGGTATATTCCCTCTAAACCCACATTATTGAGGTGTTTTTTTTTTATCATGAATGGACGTTGCACTTTGTCAAATGCTTCTTCTGCATCTATTGCAATGACCATAGGGTTTTTTTTCCTTTCTCTTGTGAACATGATGTATCACATCCACTGATTTGTGAATATTGAACCACCCTTGCATCTCTAGAATAAATTCCATTTGATCATGGTGGATGATTTTCTGATGTATTGTTGTATGCCGTTTGCTAATATTTTGTTGATGATTTCACTTCTTTTCTTCAGAGATACCACCCTGTAGCTTTCATTTTTTGTAGTGTCTTTGTCTGGTTTTTGGTCCTGGCCTCATAGAATGAATTGGGAAGCTATCCTTTCTCTTCTATTTTTTGGAATAGTTTTAGAAGAATAGTTTTTTTTTTTTAAGATTTTATTTATTTATTTGACAGAGATCTGACAGAGACAGATTAGGCAGAGAGGCAGGCAGAGAGAGAGGGGGAAGCAGGATCCCTGCCCAGCAGAGAGCCCCATGTGGGGCTTGATCCCAGGACCCTGGGATCATGATCTGAGCAGAAGACAGTAGCTTTAACCCACTGAGCCATCCAGGCACCCCGAGAAGATAGGTTTTAACCCTTTTTTAAATATTTGGTAAAATTCACCTGTGAAGCTATCTGATCCAGGCCTTTTGTTTGTTGGAAGTTTTTTTGATTACTGATTCAATTTCACTGCTAGTAATCAGTCTGCTCAAATTTTCTATTTCTTCCTGATTCAGTTTTAGAGGTTTATATGTTTCTATCATTATATCCATTCCTTCTAGGTTGTCCAATTTATTGGCATATAATTTTTCATAATATTCTCTTATAATCCTTTATATTTCTGTCGAGTCAGTTGTTATTTTTCCTCCTTTATTTCTGATTTTATTTAGTTGAGTCATCTCTCTTTTTTCCTTGATGAATTGGGCTAAAGATTTGTCCATTATTTTGATCTTTTCAAAGAACAACCTCCTGGTTTCATTGATCTTTTCTATTGTTGTTTTAGGCTCTATTTCATTTATTTCTGCTCTAATCCCATCTTTATTATTTCTTTCTGCCTATGGCTTTGGGCTTTGTTTTTCTTGTCCTAGCTTCTTTAGGTGTAAGTTTAGGTTATTTATTTGATTTGTGGTTACCATTAGTTTCATACATAATATTTTATGTGTATAGCAGTCTATATTCATTGATAGTGGTTATGTTTGAACCTATTTTAAAGGCACCCAATTTTTACTCCCCCCATTTATATACAGATCTATAGTTTGAAATGGGTATAGTATTTTAGCAATTTTCAAATAATTGTGGATATTCTTCTTTACTATTACACAAAAACTTGGGAAAAGATAGTTTTTTTTTTTTAAAAGATAGTTTTTTTAAAGTGATAGTTTCTTAAAAGTTGTTTCTAATGTTAAATTTGAAAACATATCAATAAACTTATTTTTTACAAGTTAGTTGAGATACTACTGACATACAATAATAATTCACACATTTGAAATATACAATTTAATGAGTTTGACATATGGATACATTCATATATGAGAAGATGAGGCAGGACACAGGCCTTTGCCAGACACCAAATCTGTCAGCACCTTGATCCTGGACTTATTGGTCTTCAGGACTGTGAAAAATAAATTCCTATCGTTTAAAAGCCACCCAGTCTGTGGTCAGCAGCCCAAATGGGCTAAGACATATATTTTACATTCTCTTTTTTCATACTAAGTCTTCAAAATCTGGTATGTATTTTACACTTAACAGCATCACTCAATTTGAACTAATTACATTTTAAGTGCTCAATAGTCATATATGGTTAGTGGCTAGACAGTTGACAGTGCAGGTCTAAAATTGTATCTAAATGGAATTATAAAGTATATATTATTTTTTGACTTGCTTCTTTCACTCACATAATTATGCTGAAATGTATCCATGTTTTATAATTTATCAGGAGTTTGTTCTTTTTATTTCTGAATAGTATTCCATTATTTGGATATGACAATTTGTTTATCCTTTCTCCTCCTGATGGACATTTGTTCCCCCCATCACCAATGTTTTGGCTATTATAAATAAGTCTTCTATGAATATTTAAATTCAAGTCTTTGTGTGGACATATATTTTAATTTCTCTTGGGAAAATACCTAGAAGTGAGATGCCTGGGTCATACAGTATATGTTAAGCTTTTTATAAAATTGTCAAATTGTTTTCCACAGTGGCTGTACCATTTAACATTCCCATCAGCATTTATGAAGAGTTCCAATGAGTAGTATTATTGACCTTTTTAATTTTGGCGATTCTATGGAATTTTCATTTCTATAATGACCAATACTTTTCATGTATTATTTCTCTTTCATAGATCTTTTTTGGTGATGTGTCTGTGCAAATTATTTGCCCCCCTTTTATTAGGTAACTTGTCTTCTTACTGTTGTAAGAGCTATTTATCAATTTTAGATATCAGCCTTATCAAATATATGTTTTGCAAATATTTTCTCATAAGCTATGGCTTGCTTTCTATATTCTTAGCATTTTGAGAGCAAAAGTTTCAAACTTTCATTAATTTAATGATTTTTCCTTTTATAGTTTGTGCTTTTTTCATAGATAATGTGAATATTTTTTTAAATTTAAATTCAATTTAATTAACATACAGCGTATTATTTTCAGAGGTAGAATTTAGTGATTCATCAGTTGCATATAACACCCAGTGCTAATTACATCAAGTGCTCTTCTTTATGCCCGTCACCCAGTCATCCCATTCTCCCACCCCCTCCCCTCCAGCAACCCTCGGTTTTTTCCCTAGAGTTGAGAGTCTCTTATGGTTTGTCTCCATCTCTGTTTTCATCTTATTTTATTTTTCCTACCCTTCTCCTATGATCATCTGTTCTGTTTCTTAAATTCCACATATAGTGAAATCATATGGTATTTATTTCTTATTTCGCTTGGCATAATGCCCTCTACTTCCATCCATATTGTTGCAAATGGCAAGATTTCATTCTTTTGATGGCTGAGTAATATTCCATTGTATATATAATTTGTGCCTTTTTTTAAAAAAAGATTTTATTTATTTATTTGATAAAGAGAGACACAGCAAGAAAGGGAACACAAGCAGGGGGAGTGGGAGAAGGAGAAGCAGGTTTCCCACTGAGCAGGGAGACTGATGTGTGGCTCGATCCCAGGACCCTGGAATCATGACCTGAGTTGAAGGCAGCTGCTTAACAACTGAGCCACCCAAGCACCTCATGGTTTGTGCTTTTTCACAGAAATCTTTGCCAAACCAGGGCCACCAAATTCTATGTATTCCTTAAGAAGTTTTATAGTTTTGACTCCTACATTTAAGACAGGGATGCAGTTTGATTTGATTAGTTTTTGTACATAATATGAGATAAAGATTGAGGCTCCCCCTCTTTTTTTAATGGTTATCCAGTTGTTCTAGAATTATTTGCTAAAAAGACTATCTTTGCCCCCATTGAACTGTCTTGGCATTTTTATTAAAAATACATTGGCCATATATATGCAGAATTATTTCTAGGGTCTCTACTGAATTAACCTATATGTCTATCTCTATACCAATACCACAGTATCTTGATTACTGTAGATTAACAGTAAGTCTTGAAGTCAGGTAGAAAATTTTCAACTTCTTTTCCAAATTGCTTTGGCTACTCTAGTTTCTTTGCATTTCTATATATATATTTTAGAATCAGCCTGCCAAGTTCTAAAAAAATAAAGCCTGTTGGCATTTTGGGATTGCACTGATTCTATAAATCCATTCAGGGTGATATAAATAAACATTTTATACTTTGTTACATTAAAATACATTGATTATTTCACAGTGTGAATGGATTTAACCCAAACATGACTTTGTAACATCATGGGTTGGTCATTTGTAAAATATTGGGTCACTGAGTCATGCAGATCTTCCAAATGTTTACATACTTTATTATACAATATATTTTAAAAACATATTCATTAATATCACCACCAATCTCAGCAATGCCTCCAAGAACTGGGAAGCTGTCAAGTTCCCAGTGGCAGATACATGCTTTCCAAAAATTCTCATTTTTGCGGGAAAGCTCAAATTTTATCACTGGCAACAAATACTTTCAGTTGTTTTCCCTGAAGTGACAGGCTCACTTGGTTCCTTTTTCAAAAACTGTCTGCCAAATGCCCAAGTCTGAATCATCCTAGTTTGTCTGTCAGTCGTTCTCTCAGATAAAAAATGGTGTTCTATGAGAAAGACAAAAACAAAGCCGGCTAGCTCAGCTTGCAACTCAAACACAGGTGCTTTTTGTAACAACCACTGTGGTTTGGGATGCAGCTAAAGTGCTTTACTCGTATTTCTCACGTCATCATGTAGAATATTAAAAAGTTGTGTACTCAAGGATTGAGATTTAATAAAATTAGTTAGTTTTTATCGCTTCATCAAGGACATTGTTAAGGGCAACTGGTCTTTTCTCCTTCCTTCCTTCCTTTCTTTCTTTCTTTCTTTCTTTCTTTCTTTCTTTCTTTTTGTGAGGATGTGATGGAAAGCTTGTAGTCTGTGAAGAATGACACTACACTGGAAGAGTGACGACTGGTGTCCTTTGGCACCATTGCTTTGATTTGTGTTAAGATGCTGGCAGTTCTACTCACCCTTGCTCTCACACTAGAATTGGCAACGTCAACATAGCAGAAAAGGCAAATAACATCCTAGTATTATTATGAAACTTGTTTTGACTTTGTAGACCCTCACAGTAATTTAGGGAACTTCCTCTCCCCTAGGGTTCCATAGGCCACACTGTGGGAACCAATGTTTTAAGGACAGAAGGGGCATTTAATACAGCCTGGAAGGATGCCAGGAGGCTTTGTTAAGAGGGTGAAGCCTGAGCTGAGGCTCAATGGACACATATGTAAGAAAGGGCTGACTGTCTGGACATAAGGAACACCACAAGCAAAGGCACCAGGTGTGAAGAGCAGGTCTCTCTTCCTCAGTGCCAGTCAAGCAAAAGGTACAGTGAGGACAGACCTCAGAGCTGCGATAGCATGAGATACAGATGGCCCTGGATGCATGAGAGGAGCTGAAACTTCATCTACAGGCGGTCAGAGCTCTGGAAGGTTTTACAGAGCAGGGGAGCAGTGAGAGAGAGTGTGTTAGCTCTAGCACTCTGGTGACAATATGGTGAATGGATTTGGGAGGTTTACATTGGAGAGAGGGAGCTCTCTCCAATTAAGTTAAGAACCTGTGCCTCATCAAGGTAAGAGATGATTTAAGAGAACAGATGGTCAACTAATTAAACACCAAGTCTCCCTCCCCCTTATTAATTCAGTCAGAATATTATAACTAGTGCATTTGCTCAGGGGACACAACTATGTATCACCTTGAATTCATGAATGCAGACCTAGACAATGAAAAAGAAAAGTAGCCATACAGATCAGACTCTGTGTTTCTATAATCTGTGTTCTTCCAGACCTTCAAACAGAAATTCCTATCCTCTCTGCTCAGTTTAATCATTTCCCTTAATAATTAGAGAACAGGGGTAGAAGTGGGTTTACAAGCTATGTTTAATTGTTTCTTGCAAGAGCATAATTAGGATGACATTAAAGAAGTCTGAGGTCACAGAATTAATTTTTTTTTTTGCTTTCACTATGATGTGTATGCTTCTCTGTGTGTGCACTTGTGTCCATATACAGTATTTATTTGCACACTTTAACACTGCATTGTACTACCACACTCCAATCCAAACCCCTATTAGCTCTTGTCTGGACTTCAGTGACTCCCTGCTAGTTTTATTTCTACTCTTAACCCACTACAATTCATTTTATACATGGTATCTATAGTGATCCTTCACAAATATAAATCCCATCATACCATTTGCCTGCTTATAATCCTCCAGTAACTTCATATTCCCCGATATGAAAAAAATCCTAACCCTTCTGCTGTTCTGCAAAGCCCTGCATGACTGACTCCTGACTGCGTCTCTGACAATGTCTAGCCCTCCCTGCCTTGCTCACCAGGCGTATTGCCTTGGCTTTGGTGCATTTCCATCTAAGGGCCTTCCCATGCTGTTCTCCGTCAGGGATGCTCCAGCCCTAGGGCCTCACATGGCCTTCCGGTCCTAACACCTTATGGAAAGCTTCTTTCCTCATCACTCAACCGAGAGTAGCCTCTCTATCACTTCACTGTTTTATTTGCATCATGGTAGCCCCAGGAACACTGCCTGGCACACAAGAGGTTCTCAGTCAGTATTTGTGGAATGAGTGGATAAATGGATTATAGGTACAATTTTCTTGCTGTATTTGCTTTTCATGGTTCTCACAAAGATGTCATGAGAATGATCCCATGTTGGTAGTTAGTTCAGAGCCACCTTTTGAATGCCAACTTTTGTTATGCTGCTTTGCCTTGGTCCGAGTTTTATTCCTTCTAAAAGCATAGAGGGGAAGTTCAAAATTATGTAGGAAGTACATGGGTTTTTCTTAACCAGCTAGAGGTATTAGTCACGGTTGTAAAACAAGAAAATTTTACCAGCATGTACATTTATGGAATAATGCCAATGTTTTTTCTTTAGAGAAAGAGGGAAAAAATAAAATATCTTACAATTTGGAGGACACAAATGTATAAATAAATTATTATAAAACTATGACAAAAGCTGTAATCAAGATACAAAGCACCATGGGAACGCAGTGGCAGGAACTGCTTCCCGTGCCCACGGAAGTCAGGGAGGGAAAGCCTCAGAGCAGTGATGACAGTGGAGATGGGTCCTGGAGTATCTGGAATTTTCTAGGTATAAAGGAGGGAGAGAGGCATTGCAGATACATGGAACACCATTCAGAGAGCCACAGCTTTGTAGGGGAAAATAAGTACCATACAGAAAATATCTTTTCCCCCTCCAGTGACCCACAGATGAAAGGTTTGGGTTCTAAGAAGAACCTCTCCAACCAGTGGTTTTCCTTGAACTATTCTGAAACTATTCAGAAGACAATTGAATCATTTCCCCCATAATGTAGACGTAGAACCCTCAAATGTATCCACAACAGTAAAGAAAAGCTCTGGGAGTGCCTGGGTGGCTTAGTCGGTTGAACTTCCAACTCTTGGTTTCAGCTCCGGACGTAATCTCAGGGTCATGGGATGGAGCCCTTCGTTGGGCTCTGTGCTCAGTGCGGAGTCTGCTTGGGATTCTCTTTCCCTTTCCCTCTCCCCCTTCTGCTCATGCTCTCTGTCCTATAAAAAGAGAAATCTTTTTTTTTTTTTTTAAGATTTTATTTATTTATTTGACACAGAGAGACACAGAGAGAGAGGGAACACAAGCAGGGGGAGTGGGAGAGGGAGAAGCAGTCTTCCTGCTGAGCAGGGAGCCCAATGTGGGCCTCGATCCCAGGACCCTAGGATCATGACCTGAGCCAAAGGCAGACGCTTAACGACTGAGCCACCCAGGCGCCCTAAAAAGAGAAATCTTAAAAAAAAGAAAAAAAAAAAAAGCTTCTCTGGGTGAAGAAGGTGGAGGGGTCTCTACAGTGGTCCTTGACCTCTTATTCTCCCTCCCAGTGTGGACTGATGGCCCACTTGGGGTCCCCAGAGCTTTAAGGCAAATAATTTAAAAGCCATTGCCTTTTACTTTTTAAAAGAAAACTGAGTGGGAGCTGTAGTGGCCATGAAAACACACCACTCAGATCTCTTGTTGCAGGGAGCGTAGTGATAGATGGTGGTTTCCTATGGCTCTTGTAGGACTCCAAGCTCCCCAGGGGAGTGACTGGTCAGTGACTGGATATGACAGGGCTGCTTAGGCAGGCCTGTTCCTTCAAGACGGAGGACTCCTCTGATGGGTGACTCTGGCGCCAAGCCTTTCTGTCAACCTGGCTAAGAAATTCTTAGAACTGGGCTGCAGTCTGACACTGCTGACCTACTGCTGAAACTACTTCCCTCTCATCATCCTAGTTCTCTTCACTGCCTCCAGCTCTTTCCCCTCCCCCCTCATTAGCATTTCCTTTATGAATACCTTGCATGTCTAATCCTGTCTTGGTATCTGCTTCTAGAGGGACCTGAACTAACACAGGAGCCTGTGGCAATGAAACCAGTTGCACATTTCCAGATTATCTAAAGTAAGGACTTCCAAAGGGCACTGATATTGGCACGATTCCAATAAAACCCAGTAGAGAGAAGGAGAGGACAGAGAAAGGAACTCTTAGGCACTCTCTTGTACTCTTAAAGCTGCTAATTGATCCTGAGTCAAACCCAAAATCTAAATATGGGCAGACTGAAAACTTGAATAGATATTTAAACAGCCAAAGTAGAACTGAAGATTAGTTAATGGGGGCTGTTTTCACACCCACACAACCTGGCAGATCAGCGTGCTGTACAGTCTTTGTCGCAAAAATACTACAGAAATATGGTTCTTTGCAAACATCTTCTGTCTGTATAAATGACATAGGATCCGGAGGCATTTCTGCAAATAATATGTTTTCCTATGCCAGAGTATAAATAGCTTCAGAGTACTGAGATAAAGTGAAAGTTGCCAATGCTATTGCTACATTGACAAGAGAAGCAGCTGATTTGGAGCTTGTCCTGCTATTTGCTGCTAGTCCTGAAATGTAATGAGACCGAGCACATTGTTGTTTTCACACAACCAGATAAGAGGGCAGATACTGCCATCTCTCACTAGATGGAAAACGCCAGAATGATGCCTTCCCAAGTTACCTGCCTTTGCAATGAGATTACAGCAAGCAAGTGCTTTCCTCCTATTGGAAAAGACTCTCTTTATGTTTTTATTTTATTTTTTAAAATTTTATTTATTTGATAGAGGGAGATCACAAGTAGGCAGAGAGGCAGGCAGAGAGAGAGAGAGGAGGAAGCAGGCTCCCCGCTGAGCAGAGAGCCCGACACGGGGCTCGATCCCAGGACCCTGGGATCATGACCCGAGCCGAAAGCAGAGGCTTTAACCCACTGAGCCACCCGGGTGCCCCAAGACTCTCTTTAAATGATGACCAAATCCGGGTCTCCCAGCTTTTAATGCTGTAACATCCATGTGATTCTTCTGGACTGGACCAAAGATACTTCTTTCTAATTTCTGACAAGAATTATAAAGAGGGAGAAAGATCTGCCGAAAATATGAAAATCTAGGATGTGCTAGCACAGCTTGGAGATCTGCATCATTAAGTATACTGACCCCCTGACTTGCCCACAGTTACCCTTGTGATCACTTTGGACTTCACCATCCCTTTATGTATGCTTTAGTTCCTACATTAAACCTTTCCTGACACCTTACTATGTGCAGGCACTATGCAGTCTGCTGGGGATAGAGCAGTGAACATGATCAGCAACGTTCTTGTTCTGAGAGATTATGTTCTTGGTGGGGAGAGGTGTGTAAATACACAACATAATGGAAATATGACTGATCAGATGGAGTAACTGGAAAGAGAGTGCTATTTTTACACAGAGTGCTCAGGGATGCCCTGAGAAGCCAGTCATGGAGAAGACTATGACAGATAGGGAACATCAAATGCAAACACTTAAGTGGGACTGAACTTGGCCTGTTCAAGGAACAGAAAGAAGGCTAAGGGGGCCGGATCATAGTGAGCATAGACATGTAGTGGAAGAGGAGGTCAGTATGAAAGGTGGGACCCAATCTTGGAGGGCCCCATAGGCTCAGTATGAGTCTGGGCTTATTCCAAGTACAAGGAGGAGACCCCTGAAGCTCTGGGGTTTTTTTGTTTGTTTTGTTTTGTTTTTTTGTTTTCAGATACTTTAAACATTGGATATTTCTATGAAGAACCTGAGCACTTATATCTTTCTAATCATCAATCACCCTTCCTTGTTAGGTTCCTTCCTTGAAGAATGTGAACCTTTATGTTCTTGTGAATATAAAGAAAGACAAGACTGTGGTAAAAATCAATGTGAAACCCAATAGCTGGGCCGTATTGGATGGAACCCAAAGGAAGGAAAGCAGCCAAGCAAGCTCTTGTGTTACGACAAATCTCGAGTGCAGAGAGGTGGTGAACTGGCTACTGACACCAAGGGGGCATGAAACTTGAACATGTAATTCAGTGTAAGGCCCAGGAAATAGGCACAGTTACAAACATGTTTCAGTGACCTCCAGGATGGGTGCCATAACTCTTGCTGGACGTGATCTTGTCTCCCTAATGAAGAAGCTAAAGAGGCTTGAAGTCTGCCCGCTTTTGGTTGATTAGAAAGTAAAGTGAACATTCATCCTTCTTTTTGGCTGTTCAGTATTTGAAACTCTTTCCCATATTTAGATTTGCCCATCTTGTGTCTATGAAAGAGCACACCTTTCACTAGAGAAACTGAAGTGCCGGATATTTGCTTTCGCGGTCTCTACTTCTAGAGTCAGCATGAGTAATAGCAGGAGATGAAGTCATAACAAACTTCTAGTGTGTCTCAGGGTCAGAGTGGCAGAATGATCAAGCTTCTGGCGCAAGAGTATAGAAGGGCTGGTGGGGCCCGGGGTCCCATAAGCCTATGCAAGTCACCATGTCCCTTTTCAGGAGTACTGGAGTACTCTTCCTGGATGTCTCACCACATACTTAACTTGGCAGCCTTCCCAGAGATTCTGTGAGCCACATGATACTCTTTAATAAATTCTCCTTCAATCTGACAGAGTTGGTTTTTAGTCTTTGCAACTAAGAACTGTGAATGATCCAGAAATTGGAAGGAAGATGTCATACAGCCCTATAGAAATATGGGATGCGTGTGGAAATATGGATGTGTCATCTGGCTTGGTTGAGGCTAAAGGTGATGAAAATCCAGCTGGTGTTGTTAAGGGTTCTTGTCATGATCTGGTGAAGCAGTTAATCAGATCATCATCTGTGTGTATCTAGACTGAATTGCCATCGAAGGCAAAACTTCAGGGAACCAAGAGATCAATACTATTGAATAATATGAAGGTCACAGGGAATTCAAGGACTACGGGATGAGAAGACTTCTTCTAATGATAATTGATAACTTAAGTAAAAAGTCATGCTCAAGTTCCCAAATTCTCAGTTCAAAGCACACACTAAAAACCAGAGGCTTCTGTGCCTTTGTTAAAAGAATTTATCACTTGCTGCTTAAGTATGCAGAAAGTCAAATATCAAATGTACAGTTTGACCCTGAAAATTACTGAACTACAAAGAGCAGAATTCACTATAGAGAACAAACTGAGGGTTAAGGGCGGGGGGGGGGGGCAGGGGTTGGGTTAAATAGGTGATGGGTATTAAGCACTTGTGATGAGCACTGGGTGTTGTATGGAAGTGATGAATCACTAAATTCTACATCTGAAACTAATACTGCGCGGCATGTTAACCAGCTGGAATTTAAATAAAAACATGGTGGGGGAGAAATGAAGGTATAAAAAACGAAGAAAAGCGTTGAATTTACATCTTAAGCTGGTTTTCTTAAGAGAAAGCTATAACATTGATTGGGGGAGAGTGGGCCTAGAGAATTTCAATGGGAAGATTTAGATGATTCATGGAGGCCATGACCAAGGCATGCTGCATTGACGTTTTTTCTTTAAGATTTTATGTATTCATTTGAGAGACAAGAAGAGTGTGCACAAGCCAGGGGCAGGGGTTAGGGGAGAGGGATAAGCAGCCTCCAGGCTGAGTGCAGAGCCTGATGCAGGGCTTGATTTCATGACCCTGAGATCATGACCTGAGCTCTAAATCAAGAGTCAGACACTTAACCAACTAAGCCACCCAGGCACTCCTGAGAAGACCCAATTACCTAACTATTGACTATAAGAATTTCCTTACATAGTGACGTGATGGACCCTGGCAGATTTCTCTATGCCTCTTCAAGAACAAAACAATATAAATGGCAGATTAGAATCCTTACTCCTTGAGGAGTGCTGAAACTATCAAACTTGGCAAACATTTTTTTGTTCTTTTACCAACTAAACCAAGTTAAAATAATTTAAGCCAAATCTGAATAGTCATTCTTATTAGTTTTTGAACCCAAGACCAGCTCTTGCAGTCTAACCTGGTTTACCCACAATAGCCTCAATCTTGAATTCCCACGGAGTATCCTTTGCTTTTCCCTCCTCTGTGCCTTAAGGGACATCAGAAGGAGTGTTTTCATTTGTCAGGGTCAGCAATATTCTCTCACCAGAGTGCGTCAGGGGAATGCCAGTTCTCTAGGCTTGTATCAAATTTAGTCCACAGAATATGGAACCAGTTAACTATTGTAATGACATCAAACTGATAAACTTGGAAACAAGAAATAGCATGCAGCCTAGGTGTCTTGGTAAATCATGTGTGTCTGATGGTAAAGAATAAATTACATATAATTAGGGGGCTTGTTATCTTATAAAGTTACAAGTATGTGTTCATGTGTGTATGGGGGGAGAGAACTAGGGAATGTTGGGATATATTCTCACAAAATCAAAGACAGGTAGCTTTCCATTGCTTTTCTTACCATTAAGAAAGAGGCACAAAGTTTTATAGGTCTTTTTACATTTTGGAAATCATGTACCACATTTGGATGCTGAGGCAGACACCAATAATTGTCTACCAATACGGATTTCTTCTTTTTAATGGAACCCTAACTCTGTTTGAGCAGCAATGTGTTCAGCTAAAAATACTCAGATACCCTTGCAGTTAGAAGTCACCAACTATCAGAGTAGGGCTAATGTGACATAAGTTCAAGACTTCTAAGAAAGGTACCACCTCTTTTTGTTTCCTTCCCTCTTCCTATCTGGACTGTGGTAGACCACCTGTGACCATGACTGTAAGGCAATAAACATGAGCACAAATCACAGGTGAAGGATGGTGGAGCAGAAATATTGAAGGATCCTGGGACATTATTGATATTAGGTAGTCACTGCACAAGCCCTGGGCTGTTTACCTCTACACTTCTTAACATATGACAAAAGTAACCCCCCATTTGGTTAAACAATCATGGTTGGATTTCTTGTCCCAAATACAATGCCTAACTGACACAAATGTGCTGTACTGACTCATTTATTGGGTGACTGGAAAGGTGGTAGCATTGACTGGGGCCCAGAGAAATTTCTCCAAATTGTCTAGGCATTGGTACAGGCAATTTTCTCCTTTGGCCCTTATTACCAGAAGGTCCAGATGTGCTCAAGGTACTTGTGGCAGAAAATATATTTATGGATTCTGTGGACAGATTCCTTGGAAAATCTGTTAGGAGAATTACAGTGGAGGACCCTCAGGTTTTTAACAAAACCAAACCCCTCTCGGCAAGTAACAATTCTTTTTTTGAGGAAAAAACTTGTAACTTGACAATGAGTTATAGTGCATAAGCCTATTTCTGGACTCTCTTTTTTTTATTTCTTTTTTTAAATTTAATTTCTTTTCAGTGTAACAGAATTCATTGTTTATGCACCACACCCAGTGCTCCATGCAATACATGCCCTCCATAATACCCACCACCAGGCTGCCCCAACCTCCCACCCCCACCCCTTCAAAACCCTCAGATTGTTTTTCAGAGTCCATAGTCTCTCATGGTTCATCTCCACCTGCAATTTCCCTCAACTCTCTTCTCTCCATCTCCCCAAGGGAGATGGACTCTCTCTTCTATTCTGTTAGTCTATTTGTCTATCTCTATGCCAGTACTATAATCTCTCAGTTTTTAACAGTTAAAAAAAAATCATGATATATGGTAGAGCTAGTCTCCTACCCTGTTCTTCAGAGGGTTTTAATTACTCTTGGCCAAATACTATTCTTGTAATTTTAAATAAATCTTAGAATCATATGCCAAGTTCCATGAAAAAAAGATTTATTGGAACTTTGATGGCTTCACACTAAATCTATTGAACTGGGGAAAAGCAGCATG
>PISX010031523.1:0-17295 GCA_004024625.1 Mellivora capensis
GGCGTGGCTGTATGGAGGCGGCCGCATGCCCCACTGGACCTTCAGGGTGAAGTGCATCCACCACCAGCCCTGCCCCAACTCCAAGTGCGGAGGAGCTGGGCTCGGGGCGGGGAGAGTGTGCGTGAACCAGGGCTGAAGGCGCTATAGCGGGCCTCGTGGCCTCCGGCCCAAAGCTGGGACCACCCTCTTACCCCCCAGGCCACTGGGTGCTTCCTCACGACCTCCCCGAGCAGCTGGTACCGAGGGCCACGCCGCCAAGCACGGGAACCCGCTGACCTACCACGGGGCGCTGAGCATCTTCCACATCTTTTACAATTAATCTTGAATGGGGTTCTTATGAGATTTTCAAAAGCCTAATGAAATATGTTAATTTCCTATGCATGTGACACTGTCAGTTTAAACATCGGGCGTTTGTACCATAATTATATCAGTTGTAGCACTGTTAAGTTTATACTGGAAAAAACTAGTATTTATGTTGTTGATATCACAGGATGACTGACAAATATTTGACAACTTAGGTATGCACACAACTGAACTGATCAAATACCCCTAAGTAAGGATGTGCAGTGTATGAACAATCATAAACATGAATTCAGAATGAAACTCAGTAAAAATATCATGTAGCACTTAAGTATACTATAATCATGACCATACCCTACTTTATGTATTTTCATTATAGTTTTATCATTGCTTACCCTTTTATTTCTTTGGATAAAATTTGGGACTTTAAAAGAAAAAGAAGTGAAACAGTATAATTTAGTGAATAAACTTGTAAATTCAATATATTCAAAATAATATTTTCTCTAAGAAACAGGTCAAGAACCCAAGTGAGGAGATCTCTAAGTTCCCTATATAAGAAGAAGAGCTTGAAAATGATGTTATTTAGGAAAAGGTGAAATCTGGGCACCTGGGTGGCTCACTCAGTTAAGCATCTGCGTTGGGCTCAGGTTGTGATCCCAGGATCCTGGGATTAAGCCCCATGTCTGGCTCCCTGCTCAGGGGGGAGTCTGCTTCTCCCTCCTCCTCTGTCCCTTCCCCTGCTCATACTCCCCCCTCTCTATCACTCACTCTCTCTCAAATAAATAAATAAAATATTTAAAAAATTAAGAGAAGAAAAGGGGCAAAATCAGGAAGGAATAGAAATTAATATTAAGTTTTAATAACAAGATTGCATTCAAAAGAGATCAAATAAAACGGGAATTTAAGTACAAAAGTGCAGCACATTTGGAAGATTGTATGTCACTACTGATGTTCATTACAATAGTATTACTATAAATTCATTTCCAGGGGCGCCTGGGTGGCTCAGTGGGTTAAAGCCTCTGCCTTTGGCTCAGGTCATGATCCCAGGGTCCTGGGATCAAGCCCCGCATTGGGATCTCTGTTCAGTGGGGAGACTGCTTCCTCCTCTCTCTCTCTCTGCCTGCCTCTTTGCCTACTTGTGATCTCTGTCTGTCAACTAAATAAATAAAATCTTTTAAAAATATCATTTCCAAAAAATGGGCATCATCAATAAATATTGAAAAAAAAAAGCATGGTATTTGCTTTCAAGAAGTTTCATCCATCTGGGACAAATGCCTCTCTCTTTATATCAATTAATCAAAGCCAGTATATGGTTAGTCCTATCTGATAAAAGAATTAGTGTCTTTATACATAGGAGAAACCTGTGTCCAGTTTATTAATAGACCATAAAAACAATTTGGATCAAAACAACTTAGAGAAAAATGGTGCAATATATTTGGAAAATCTTAACTTGTGTTGACAGAAGTTGTGTTTACTGCTACAGGGGAGGATTAAAATAAACCTTTTGCCCAAATTTCTTATCTTTTGCTAAGAGTAAGTATGGACTGGTAAAAGCCTATGATTCTTCCAATAGATACAGAGATATTAAATGTCTCAGTTTTTATTTTAAAGTGCCTTTTACTATATGAATATAATATGAGCCAGATGAAGATTGATCTAAAAACAAGAAAGCTGTTAGCAATTGTACCAAGAATTAAAGTACTATCATTTAAAGCAAAAACTCATTTCAAGTTATGACTCTTTCAAACCACCTCAAGTGTTTCTGTATGGAAAAGACAATCTGTTGGTGTCCGTATCATAGAACTTTATTGCTTTAAACATATTACATTTTGTCTCTGTTATCACATTTATGTAATTTTGTTCTTATTTTATTACCTATTCTGAAGATTACCTTACTAATTAATTAATTAATCATCATCTGAGTGAATCAAGTGAATTAGTTTTTATATCTCTGTAAGTATTTTTTATATATGTTTGCTTAGACATATTGAGATTTTCTCCATAGTTAATATAAAAATATTTTGTGCTTATTTTTAGAATGTTATATATTATAGATTGCCTAGGTATTGAAGAATTTTATGACTCAGTTGCCTATATTGGTGGCGCCTTATATGGCATAGTTCTATTTATTTAGTTCTGATATGGATTTAGAATAAATAAGACTGCCAACACCACCTTTAATCATCTAGATGATATTTAGAGAGTAATGATTTAGATAGTGTATTAGTCACAGTCTCTATAAACAGAATCAATAAGATGTATAAATATATAGAAAGATTTATTATAATGACTGGTTCATGTGTTCTATTATACCTTCAACTGATTGGAGGGAACCTAATATATTAGGGAAAGTAATCTTCTTCATTCAGTCTACCAATTTAAATATTATTCTCATTCTTAAATATCCTCATAGACACATCTACAATTATGTTTGACCAAATGTCTGAGCACCCAATGGACCAATAAAGTGGATACATAAAATTGACCATCACAGATAGCCTCTTCATTGTTTCTAAAGTAGCATATTATTTTGGAAATTAGGAAGACTGCTAATGACCTTCTATTTCTGATTAATACTAGATTCTCAAACCATGTGCTGCTTCTGACTTTTGACAATTAAATGACATCTTACTAAAAAGTCGTCATGATAGGCTATTAGAATTATTTCAAATTATTTTCATCAAAATGACAACAAATGCTTTTTTAAAAAAAAGTCATTGTTTATGAAGTGTTCACATGTAGCAAAGGAATAGATTTGTTTTATACTATTTATTCCAGAAGGAAGATATGAGTCTTCAGATCAAATTTATTAGGAGACGATTTACCTCGGTGTAGGCAGCTACCATCTAAAACTAGATATGAACAATGGGATACATTTTTCAAGAATTATAGAATGCATCATGGGACTTAAATGTACATGGGGGACCACATACCAATGACTGTTTTTGAAATAGGTTCCAGAGCCAGGTCAGATGTTGCTCTAGGGCACAGGTAACTTTCTATTCTTCTAACAACTGTGATTGAATTTCTGAAAGATGGATTTCTAGTATCTGGTTTCAAATTTATAAAACACAAATCATAGCTTGTAGATAAAGTGCAAATAAAATATTAAGTAAATTAATTTTAAGATGACAAAGCTGGAATTCGGTATGCCATTATATTAACAAACAACAGGACCCAATTCCCTGAGTGTCTTTTAGTGGCAGTGCCTCTCTAAAGCATTTACATACTCCTTCTCAGCTAAACTTTGCAATATTTCTTTGAAGTGTGCATCATTAGCCCCATTTAAAAATGAGTAAATAAAGGCTCACAGAAACTATGTAAATTATCTGAAGTCACAAATTAATATGGACAAAACTTACTTCTTATTGGTGATGTAGTAACATATGAAATTGGACAAACCTCTTGGCAACACTTGGAGAAAATTATTTTAGAATCCATAAAGCTTAGTTATCAAGAGCATCAAGTCTTATTTTGTGCAGACCCTCATAAAATATGTCAATAGCCTTCAGAATTTACTTAATCTCTCTGAAATTTTTTGAACAATATTGTCTTCTGTATGTATATCTGCTTCTCTCAGGAGAGATTACATATATTTTAGTAGATTTATTTTAAAGACATATGACCTATACAAAATTGAAAACCACTAAACTCTATTAAAATATGTTCATTAAATGGAGGAAACTATGAAGACTGAAATGGTTATAGTACTTAAAAATGTTTAAAAAGAGATCCAGACCTAGAAAAAATAGCTGAAATTGGGATTGGGGCAGGGAAAAAACGAGATGAACCATAGTATGTTGAATCATTAGAAACCAAGAACTAAAAAAGGAGTATTAAAAAAAAAAAAAGATGGATCATATTAAGGTACACAGGAACCAGTCTGAAAGACCCCCCAATGGCCAAAACTAGAACAAGTTAAACAACAAAATGTCTAACACAGTATTTATTTATAGTCCAAAGTAGAAAATAAGTATTTGTGAATCATATTGATGTAAGTAAATAATACAATCAATTAATCAATGGGAGAGAACAGATAAGTCTTCCTTAACCAGAATGCCATATAATATATAGAGAAACTCTCTCCTCCTGAGCGATGGAATATAATTCCTTCCCCTTTAAGTATAGGCTAGCCTTAATTGCTCATTTTAAAAGAACAGAGTATAGAAAGGGAAAAAATAGTGACTTTAGAATAAGAGAAAGGAGCAAACACTGTCTTAACCAAGTGATCTAAGTTATCAGTAATAAGTTACATTGATGTCACATACCTCTTAATACAATGTGTTGAGAAAGGCACAGCATCTCAGTGGTAATTTCCCCCCAAACCCATAATTCCAGTGTAATAAAAAAAATAATTAGACAAACATAAATTGAAAAGCTTTTTACAAAATACCTAGTTAGTACTCGTCAAACTCATAAGGTAGTGAAAAACAGAAGGACGATAAAACTGTTAGCTCCAAGGAAACTGGGATACAAAATGTAATGTGCATCCTATATTGAACATTGGAACCAAGAAAGACATTAGTGGAAAAAAAATTAGGGAAGTTTGTATAAAGTCAGTAGAATAGTTAATAATAAAATACCATTGTTAATTTCTTAATTTGACAAGTAGGCTGTCATTATATAAGATATTAATATAAGGAGTTTTTGAGTGAAGGGTATATGAGTACTCTTTTTACTATCTTTACCACATTTCTGTTTGTCTGAAATTTTTCCAAAAAGAAAATAAAAGCTATAGGGCCAGAAGTTCAACCTATATCTAGGGATTCTGCTTCTATATTTTATCTGCAAAACCAAGTTGAATCTATTAAAATATATAAAGTGAATAAATATATTTAAAATGAATATCTATTATCAGCTTATCTGAGTTCATAAAGCAATCTTAGAAGTGCTGGTCATGGGTATAGTAAAACATACTCTTTGGTTACAACCTAAATCTCCTGACATTTTCAAAGGAAATGTAAAGCTTTCTATAAACACTGATGAATAATAATAAAAGGACATCTGCAGAAAATCTCTTTGATAAATTCTATTTCAGTGCTTCTTTTCCCTTGTATATCACGAAAAAAATTATGATGATAGATTACTTATTTATTTATTTATTTATTTATTTTTAAAGATTTTATTTATTTATTTGACAGACAGAGATCACAAGTAGGCAGAGAGGCAACAGAGAGAGAGGAGGAAGCAGGCTCCCCACGGAGCAGAGAGCCCGATGCGGGGCTCGATCCCAGGACCCTGGGATCATGACCTGAGCCGAAGGCAGAGGCTTTAACCCATTGAGCCACCCAGGTGCCCCAGATTACTTATTTATATGCCAGGAAAAATTTCATTGTTTATATCACCTAAATAATAAAGCCATGTCATTACAAATAAATGAAGTTTAGTTCTCATGATTCTCATTTGCTAGATATTGGAATTGGCATATCCAGAGAATATGATCTGGTAGTAATAGAGGGCATGAATCCGAGGCTTTCAATTGAAATCCATAGACAAGACCTGGCTATTCTGATTAAGGCAGTAATAGTATATTTTTGAAGCACAGACTTAGTAAAATGAGATACAGTTCTATTAAACAGTGAAAAATACATGAATTGAACAATATACATCATAAAGGAAACTACAGAGTTAGTATAAAGGTTCTAAAATAATTAATATTATGAATTAATTAATTCAAACTCCAATAAACATTACTGGATTCCACAGAAATTTGAAGTTATCACTCACATTGATTTTAATTACTTAAAACATCAGATAAGAGCTGAAACAATTTCAGACAGAGAGATTTTAGGACCTATTATCACTCCTGCATAAACAAAACAATGTTTCCGCCAAAAATTTTTTATGAAGGAAATGACAGGAAAAGCCTATTATCTTTATGAGTAAAAATGTTTTTTTCTTTGTCCCTGAATTTAGGATAAGCATGGAGAAGTTGGGTTATATAAACCTATTATATAGGTAATGTTTTTTGGTACACATCATTATCTTTTGTTGTAAAATTCACAGCTGTTCTTTCAATCTGCCTTCAGCAGTAGTCTCAAACCATTTTTCAGATGGAGAAAGAAGCTATTGGATAAGGTTATTGTCTAGATCTGTAATCTAGAAATGTAAAGAAATTATGTAAGTTTTACTATTAAGTATAGTAGGTATAGTAATTGCCTTTGCATATTACTAAAAATAAAAATATTGACTACTTTTCATCAAAGGGAAACATGATTAAGTATTATACTAGAGCTTTGTCATTATTTATCTGGGATATTTAACATTTAGACATTTTCTGTCAGTTTTCTGTCTTCCATTATTCCATTCTGTGTCTGCCATCCTGTGAAACTAGTTCAGCTTTACTTTTTTTCCTAACATTCCTAACTTCATAATCTATACCTTATTACAAATATTTTTTAAAGCTATTGTTCCCACAACTGGTTTAGATATCCAATAATTAGTGAGCATACAAGAATATGAAAGGAGATCTTCTGGCCCATCTTCAAGTTCCTAGACAGTATAGTACCCGAATGGTTTAGGGCAGATTCTTGTTTTCTTATTTCTTATTTCTCAGATAATCTTCATTTTCACATCTTTGATTATAACATACTTTGTGAACTTTTTTTTTCCCAGAACAATTTCTAGCATTGCATAATTTAAAAGGTAAGAATAATTCAGAATGGTGTCAATAGCATTTGAGAGCAGTGATATTTCCTTTATTCCCACTGTTGCTAATAACAATCTTGAATCAAAATTTTTAGGAGATAGTTATTCTTAATATGTTTGACTTTTTAGTCATTAAAACTGTTTGCATAGTGCAAATTAGCCACAGTCCAAGTTACTATACACAAAGTTATCCAACGTGCAAATTACTATAATAACTAACTGAAGTAGGGCCCGAGAATTAGCTTAATAATAACTAAAAGGAAAAACTGAGAATTTTGCCTCTACTATGTAATTTGAGTATATAAAAATCCATAAAAAACTAAGAATCCATTTTTTATGGGTCTATATGGTCCATTTCCTGTTGATTTTTAAAAACATACTCAGAAGTTATAACCCACATTACTCCATAGTTCTCATTTCAAAGCATTTTAGATGTCAATAATGAGTTTAAAAGATAATTGACTTTCTTGGGGTGCCTGGGTGGCTCAGTGGGTTAAAGCCTCTGCCTTCGGCTCAGGTCATGATCTCAGGGTCCTGGGATTGAGCCCCGCATCAGGCTCTCTGCTTCGCGGAGAGTCTGCTTCCTCCTCTCTCTCTCTGCCTGCCTCCCTGCCTACTTGTGATCTCTATCTGTCAAATAAATAAATAAAATCTTAAAAAAAAAGATAATTGACGTTCTTAAGTAAGGAGTCATATTAGGACCAGTTATATTTGGCTTATATGTAAAATGGGTAAAACATTTCTGTCAACGCTTATTGAAGAATATCTCTGAGTGACTTCTAAATGTAAAGTAGCATTTGTGTGCTACACTGGTAAATATAGGAGATAAAGCCCAAACCACATGTTTAAAGATTTTACAGTACAATAAAAACTATTACTAAAATATGCATAATTAACTGTATATAAGTAAGTGGTGCACAATAAGCAATGTTTTTAAAATGCTATTTAGGTTCAAAGAAAATAGAAATTGCATATATTTGTGTATGGGAATAGAATCAGAAAGGGATTAGAGGAAAGCATTCTTTAGAATTGGAAGTTGTAAGGTGGTTATGAATTTTATAAATAATGGTTAGAAGAAGAGCTTTTTAGTGGTTTAATACTCACAAATCAATCATGATACATCACTTAATAAGATAAAGAATAGTGATGCCTGAGTGGCTCAGTTTGTTAAGGATTCTGACTACTAATTTTGGCTCAGGTCATGATCTCATGGGTTGTGGGATGGAGCCCCAACTCAGGCTCCACATTCAGTGGCGAGTCTGCTTGAGATTCTCTCCTCTCCTTCTGCCACTTTCCCACTTACCTGATCCCTCTCTGTAAAATAAATAAATAAAATCTTTTAATGAAAGAAAGACTAAAAACCATATGATGATTCCAATGGTGCAGAAAAAAAACATTTAACAAAACACAACATCCAATCCATTCATGATTTAAAAAAATACAAAAACAAAAACAAAAAAAGTAGGTTTAGAAGGAACATATCAGAACATAATAAAGGCTTTATTTGAAAACTTCATACCCAATGGGGAAAAACAGAGCTTTTTCTCTAAGGTCAGGAGCAAGACAAGGTTGTCCACTCTCACCACTTTTATTCAACATAGTACTGGAACTCCGTAGCCACAACAATCAGATATAAATAAATGGGATCCAAATTATTAAGGAAGAAGTAAAACTTTCCCTATTTGCAGATGACATGATACTATGTATAAAAAACTTAAGTGTTCCACTAAAAAATTACTAGAACTGATAAATAAGTTCAGCAAAGTTGTAGGATACTGAACTAATATACATAAATCTGTTGTAATTCTATACACTAATAATGAGGTAGCAGAAAGGGAAATTTAAAAAATGCCAATTACAACTGTACCAAAAATCTTAGAACATCTAGAAATAAACTTAACAAGAAAAGTAAAGACCTGCACTCTAAAAACTATAAAACACTTATGAAAGAATTTGAAGATGACCCCCCAAATGGGAAGACATTCCATGATCATGGATTGGAAGAATAAATCTTGTTAAAATGTCTACATTATGCAAAGCAATCTATAGATTTAATTCAATCTCCATCAAAATTCAGATAACATTTTCATAGAATTTGAACAAATAATCCTAAAATTTGCATGGAACCACAAAAGACCTCAAAGAACCAAAGCAGTCTTGAAAAAGAAAAACACAACTGGAGGTTATCCCAATTCCAGACTTCAAACTGTATTACAAATCTGTAGTAATCAAGACTATGGTGCTGGCACAAAAAACAGACACATAGATGATCATGGAACAGAACAGAAAGCCCAGAAATTAACTCACAATTATATAGTCAGTTGATATTTGAGAAAATAGGCAAAATTACATAATGGGGAAAAAGACAGTCTCTTCAACAAATGGTCTTGGGAAAATTGGGCAACTACATGCAAAATAATTATCCTGAACCACTTTCTTATACCAAAAAATGAATTTAAAATAGATTAAGGACCTAAATATGAGAACTGAAACCATAAAAATCTTAGAAAATAATACAGGCAGTAGTTTCTCTGACATTGGCCATAGCAACATCTTTCTAGATATATCTCCTAAAGCATAAATAAACTATTGGGACTATATCAAAAGAAAAAAAGCTTCTACACAGCAAAGGAAACAGCCATCAAAACTAAAAGTCTGTGTGGAAGAAGATATTTGCAAATGACATATCCAATAAAGGGTTAGTATTTAAAATATATAAAGAACTTATACAACTCAATACACACAAAAGAAAATAAACAATCCAATTAAAAAAATGGGCAGAAGACATTAACAGAAATTTCTCCAAAGAAGGCATAAGATGTTCAACATCATTCATTATCAGAGAAATGCAAATCGGAACTACAATTAGATATCACCTCATACCTATCAGAATGGCTAAAATCAAAAACTCAAGAATCAACAAGTGTTATTGAGGATGTGGTGATAAAGAAGCGCTCTTGTGCTGTTGGTAGGAATGCAAACTGGTACAGCCACTGTGTTATACAGTAACACAGTGTATAACACTGTATAAATAAGTAAAATTAAAAATAAAAGTACCTTATGGCCCAGTAACTGCTCTATGAGTATTAACCCAAAAAATACAAAAATACTAATTGGAAAGGATAAATGCACCTCCATGTTTATTTCAGCCTTATTTACATTAGGTTATTTACATTAACCAAGATATGGTAACAACCCAAGTGTGCACTGATAGATGAGTAAATAGAGACATAGAATATATACAATGGAATATTATTCATCCATAAAAAAGAATGAAATCTTGCCATTTACAACATGAATGGAGCTAGAGAGTATAATGCTAATTGAAATAAGTCAGTCAGAGAAAGACAAATATCATATGATTTCACTCATATGTGGAATTTAAGAAACAAAACAAATGAACAAACCAAAGAAAAAAGAGACAAAGCAAAAAAAAAACAACAACAACAACAACAACAAAAACAAATGGATGTTTACTAGAGGAGGTGTGAGGGTAAATGGGTGAAATAGGTGACGGGAATTAAGGGTACTTTATCTTGGATGAACACTGAGTAATATATGGAACTATTGAATCACTGTATTGTATACCTGAAACTAATGTAACACTATGTTAATACTGTTACTAAAATTTAAAAAAAAGAAGGAGGAGGAGGAGAAGAAAGCCCTTCAGGCAAACAGGAAAATAAAGATAAAGACATATGAAAGTAATAATTAAGTTGTGTTATGTGGGGGAACTTAAGGTAGGTTTGCCAGTTAGGAAGCTATTATGGTTATATGTGTTGGAAGCAATGAAAGCCTTGACAAAGTTATGCACAAGTAGAAATGGATAGAACACTACAGATGGCACAGATATTACAAAATGAGAATATTTCTAATTTCAAAGGAAGATATAGGAGAGAGAATACATTTTTTTTTTCAAATTTTGTTAGCAGAATAGAACTGCAAATCACATTGCTTTCAATATATACTTAAGACTTCCAAGACTGTAACCTCAATCTATACATTTTTTTGTTTTTTTGGTTTTGGAAATGATTAGACATTTTCACCTGAATATCTCATAGATACTTCAAGTTATGCTTAAGGCTTAACTCCGTTGTCCTCTTTCTATATCTCAATTCTGTTTGCTATCTACTATCATTCACTTCACTTTTATGCAAAGTTCACAGTTTAGTAGACAAGAGTAATTTTTAAGATAATGTAAATATCTGTTTTTAACTACTATTGTAATTTAAATTCCCCACAAAACTTTTATGTTTTATTCAGTAGACTTTATTAATATGGATTTATAGCATATAATTTCCTTAAGATCAGAGGTTCTTTATCACTGCATGTATGTAAGGGAAATAAATGAAACTAACTATGGCGACAAACCAATATTTTTTTCACTTGAAAAGGTTTTCTTTTCAATAAAAATATGTAATTTATCTGTGTTGGAGCACATGACTCTAACTTGTCTTTTGGTGATATATATGTGTGTGTGTGTGTGTGTGTGTGTGTGTAAAATGAACAAATGTCCTTGGTGAACATACATACATACATATGTGTATATACATATATTTAAAAGAATTTATGAAAATAATAAATTAGATAACATATCATTAATGAGATGAGAAGCAATTATATAGAAACTGTATGCTGTAAAATCTGCCTGCATTTTTATGTCTGCTTAGTGACTATAATGGTAATTAAATTGAGAAGTATGCTATTATTGCTTTATAAAGAACTGATTTTTGTGTTGTACATCTGATACCAAAGATACCAAGATTATGAGTTTCATGTTCTTTTTTTGTCTTTTCATTTTTTTAACTTATTTAAATTCCAGTTAACATACAATGTAATATTAGTTTCAGGTGTACAATATAGTGATTCAAAACTTCCATACAATACCAGGTGCTCATCACAAAAAATGTACTCCTTAATCTCCATCATCTCTTTCACCCATCCCCTAGCCCCTCCCCTCTGGGCATCTCCAGTTTCTTCTCTATAGTTAACAGTCTGTTTATTGGTTTTTCTCTCTTCTTTTTGCTCAATTATTTTCTTTGTTAAATTCCACATACAAGTGGGGCACCTGAGTGGCTCAGTGGGTTAAAGCCTCTGCCTTCAGCTCAGGTCATGATTCCAGGGTCCTGGGATCGAGCCCCGAATTGGGCTCTCTGCTCAGTGGGGAGCCTGCTTCCTCCTCTCTCTGCCTGCCTCTCTGCCTACTTGTGATCTCTGTCTGTCAAATAAACAAAATCTTCAAAAAAAAATTCCACATACAAGTGAAATCATATGGTATTTGTCTTTCTCTGACTGACTTATTTCACTTATATGAGCTTTACGTTCTGAGTAAGATCTTTTCTCTGTCTCCAAAAGTCTTTATATGGTTCAGGGATTATCATTTCCCTCTCTGCCTCCTCACTAACATTCTAAACAGGTCTATTTTCCTCAAATTCATTCATACTGCCAAGTATCAAATGACTTATTCCAGTAAATCTCAGAGGGGCTGATACTACCTTCAGGGACAATTTTGAATATTGTCTTTTGAAAGAGATATGCCTGAGAATTTACATATAGCACTGCATATTATTTTAATATAAATTACTGTTCTCATACTTATTTTTGAGTTTCAGTTACACATTGTATTTACATTCTCTTATTGGTTTTCTGGAAATATAATTAAGTACAATAAAATTCAGCAACATTAACTATACACTTGGATGAGCTAGGCACCCAAGCGGCCCATCATTATTACCATTTCTTAAATGGGGAAATGTAATTTCAGACAAAGAAACAAAACTCAAGAGGTACCTGTGTGGCTCATTCAGTTAAGCATCTGCCTTCAGCTCAGGTCATGATCCCAGGATCCTGGAATCAAGACTCATATACTCTAACTCCCTGCTCAGTGGGGGGAGGGGGGGTCTGCTTCTCCCTCTCTCTGCTGCTTCTCCCTCTCCCTCTACTGCTCCCCCCGCTTATGTTCTGTCTCTTTCTCAAATAAATAAATAAAATATTTTTAAAATGGTAATAATGAGGGGCTTCTGGGTGGTGTAGTTGGTTGAGTGTCCAATTCTTGGTTTCTGCTCAGGACCTAATCTCAGGGTTGTAAGATCTGGCCCTCCATGGGACACCACACTCAGCATAGAGTCACCTTGGGATTATCCCACCCTCACTCTCTACCCCTCATCCCCCCTTCCCCATCTCACATACACACACACACACTCTCTCCAATAAATAAATAAAAATGGTAACAATGATATATCTTCTTTGAGCTTGTGAAGATTAATGAAAATTCATGTAAAACTTAGAGCTTAGCTCATGTTAGGTCCTCAAAATGTAAGATAAACCAAAATTTGTGCCAATTATTATTATTATTGTTGGTATATTAGTATTGCTAGTAGTAGTAGTATTTCATTTTTCACCATTTCACTGACAGGGAGAGGATCTGATGAGTTTAATTGAAAGTATATAGTAGTAAATCTGGGCTCTAAAACAAAATCTTTTGACTACCAGCCCAATCTTTCCTTCTGTCATGAGAAGCACAGAGGGCTTTTGATAACTTTAAATATTGTGCATTATCTCTAGAAGAGATTCTTGAAATTTGTCTGTATGCATCAGAACATTTATCTGCCTTCCTCATTCTAACATACTTTTAGTTTTAGAAAAACCTGAAGATGAAGCTTGCCTTTGATGGATTTTAAATAAAAATTGATTTTTTTAAATTTATTTGAGAGTGAGAGAGAGAGAGAGATTGAGAAAACAACTGGGAGGAGGGGCAGATGGAGAAGTAGACTCCCTGCAGAGCAGGGAGCCCAGTGAGGGACTGGATCCCAGGACACTGGGATCATGGCCTGAGCCAAAGCCAGATGCTTAACTGGCTGAGCGACCCAGGCACACCAAAATTGAATTTTTTGATAAGAAAAAATGATTAATTCAGGTTTTATAAGTTTTCTTGAAGGTCTTTGAGAAGAGGTGAATAATGAGTTTAGACATAAAATTTCTTTCCTTAATCATTTTATGAGAGTTAGTTGTCTTATAGTATTTGGCGTCTGCCAGGTATAAGACATATTCTTAAAGACTGATCTTTTATTATAAGATCAGATTGATGTTATAGTGTGTCTGAATTTAGACAAGTTGAGAAGAGAATTCGGTATTGTCACAGATAACAGCTCTGATTTTATAGATTATCTTAGTAAAACATATAAAAATAAATGCTTCTGATGATAAATATAATATTTTAGCATATCAAGACTAAAAGCACTTCAGCATTTATTTTGTTTTTTTTTCTAATTAACTTTATTATAAAGAACTAAAGACAACTAGAAACATAGGTTAATAATCTATCAAAATTCTAGATGTTATGGTGGTTTGGCAGAATCCTGTTACCAAAGCATAAGAAGCAGAGAAAAGGAAACTGTCTCTTTTACAATATCTTCCTCACAACTGTCTTCTTCCTTCTCAATTTCTTCCCTATCCAATTTATCTAACTATTTTAATCTTCCTGTCCATATGAGTTGATAACCTTTAAAATTCTCTCCACCCTAAAATTTGGTAGATTCTCTGACAATACTGTCTTATAGGTCCCTTGCTCAAAATATTTTAGAGGCTTCCTAATCTTTATATTTTATTTATTCATTTGCCAGAGAGAGAGGGAGAGAGCACAAGCAGTGATAGTGGGAAGCAGAGGGAGAAGAAGTCTCCCTGTTGAGCAAGGAGCCCAAAGTGGTACTTCATTCCAGGACTCTGGGATCATGACCTGAGCCAAATGCAGGTGCTTAACCAACAGAGCCACCCTGGCATCGCTTGTTTTTCTCATCTTAACAGCTTTAAATCTAACCTCTCACTGACTTTCAAAGCCATCCATATCTATTCCACTCTTAACTAATCAATTTTATTGTTAACTCCTCCAAAATGGACCATATGCTTGAATATTTACAGTGTCACTATGGTTGTATTTGTATAAATAGTTTACCATTTTCATCTTAGTCCTAGATGATGATGCCTTTACTCATGTTGCATTCCCATCAAATCTCTTTTACTAAAAGGCATATTCCAGATAGTGCTCTATGTCCTGCCTCTACTTGTGGATGGTTGTTCCATTAATTATAATTTAATTCTTCCTTTAAAAAAGTTTTTCTTTTAATTTGCATATAGTTGAAACACAGTGTTACATTAGTTTGCACATTGTACTATGCACAACACAGTAATCCATCTTCTCTATACATTATGCTATACTCACCACAAGTATAGCTTCAATCTGTCACCGTGCAAACCATTACAATATCATTGACTATATTCCCTATACTGTCCCTTTTTTTCCATGACTTACTTGTTCCATAACTGAAATCCTGTATCTCTCACTCCCCACCATTCATTTGGCTCATCCCTCTTGCCCGCTTCCTTCTCACAACCATCAGTTTGTTCTCTGTATTGATAGGTCTGATTCTAATACTTTAATTTTACAATCAGTCTACCTTATACATTTTCTTTAGTGGGAGGGTGGTAATAGGGAATGCAGTAGCTGATCTTGAGCAAGGGTCATTAAAAATACAGTGTTGGGAATCCATCCAGTTAATCAAACTGTAGTCTGTAGACTTAAACCATATGAATGCAGCTACTGGGTTTCCCTAAGTACTCATGTACTTCTTTTTTCTTTCTTTTCTTTTCTTTTTTAAAAATCTCTCATTTTATCTAATTACTTATATGTCATCCTCTTATCAAATATTAAGCATATTCAAATATTTCATCAACTATTACCTATTCCAACGTTATTCAGATTATACCATAAATATTTTGTCATTTGTCATTTGGTAAGTGTGAATTTTATTGATAAAAATAATTAAAGTATGTTTACTTTTTCTTCTAAACTATGCTATAAGGTACTTCAACTCAAAGAATTAATCTCATACTCCATAGTTTAATAAGTGCTTTAAACATTTACACTTGAGTTTACTTCATCAATTTATAATCAGTCCAATTATTAATTTTGGAATATGTTCACTGGCTTATTTTTCTATTTGTTCTTGTATTATGTATTGCTTCAGAATTTAAGAATCTTGAAGGTAAAGATAATTTCTTAAGATTTTCCTATACTTCATGAAGACTAGTGTTATGCATGCATTTGATACTTAAAAATCCTTGTTAGTTGACTGACTGATTGAATTAGGGATGAGTTATCTGACTGAAAATGAGATCCTAAGAGAAATATTCAATTAAACTTGGTGCTGAGGAGCTTTATATTTAACTTATGAGTTATTAATTTGAGATGGACCTTTGTGGATGACTAATGTTTCCATTTCTAAAATAATATAATGCTCACTAATTGGCTCAAGTCTAAAAACATTAAGTTAAGTATGTTATTGGAAACATTTATCTGCCCACCCACATGTGGTGTATTCCCAAAATCACAACAGGCTTGGGTGCAAAGCACATAAAAAAATCACATTCTTATTAACTCATAGTGCCATACAGGTCTTTTCTCCTTTATGACATTCCATAGGAAATTTATTCCTTATTCTTTTTATTCTTCTCAAATATCCTAGCTTGTCTCTGTCTTTTTAATATGACTTTCCTTCTAATTTCACACACAACAGAGCTTGTCAGTTCCTAACACTCTTATGTTAGATATGCTTGCCTTTGACTTTATCTGTATGTGCGACCACACTAACAACTATCTAAGTCAAAGAAAATGATATTCAGACTTATAACAAACAATTTCTTTTATCTTTGATTTTAATCTCATTCTCTTCCTAAATATGCAGCATTCTTATTTCATTAAATATCCTCTATATCCTCCTCTACATTTGTTTCTTTCTTCCTCTCTGCATATAAATATTTTTAAATTTCTTCCTTCCACAAAATATGCCATTTTGACATTAAATTTCTTTGACATGCCTTCACATATTTCTCCAAAAGTTTTCTGAGTAAAAAGCCTACACTATGAGTCCCAAGATTAGTACCTCCTATTCACTCAGTGTTTTATTTTAACCTGAATTTTGACCTTATTATCTCACTGAAAATATTCTTGCTAAATTTCTACTATTAATATTCAATGAACACTCTTCAGACTTCAGTTTTCTTGATTTCATGGCAAAATTTTTTACTATTTTTTTCCTTCAAACATTTGTTTCACCCTTGTTTTCTCTGATAATTTTCCTTTTCCATGCACACTATGTACCTCTGGCCACCTGCTCACAATCTACTCTGTGAATTCCTGTTCATTATGCAGCTCATGAGACTTAATACTCTAGTGGATTCTATATTTTAAATCCTTCTTAACAAACTGTATTCTTCCTGGGAATTGATGTATATCTAGGAAGCAATTACAGTCTGCATTTATAATAACCAAATAAATGTCATCTCACTTGC
>PISX010031524.1:0-17292 GCA_004024625.1 Mellivora capensis
TTGCTTCTTCCTGGATGTATCTTGATATCTTTTTTAAGGGATACAACTTTCCTAAGATATCAGGGGATTAAAAATTGGTTTACCTATAGGGGTAGCATTGATTGGGGAAAGGGGATTACCTTGAATTTTAACTCTATATGAGTATTAGCAAATAAAAGTAAAGAAAAGAATGATCTAAACTAAAGTGAAATTTAAAAAAAATATAAAAAATAGAAAAGCAAAAGAAAAACATGGGTATATGCATCAAAAAGTTCAGGTTAGAAGGTTATTATGGAATTTGATGTACTGGACCTCTCACTGTGATGGTAAATAGGCTAAAAAAATCTATTTAACAAAATAAAAAAGATTAAAAAAATTTTTTTAAATGAACCAGAATAATGGGAACGAATTAAGAATTAAACGTATCTATGAAGTAGTAGTGATTGTTGTCTTCTCGGGGGGTTGGCTTTCTGGGGGAGGGGCCTGCCACGTGGGTTTTCAGGCGGTGTTTCCTGAGTTAAGTTTGGTAAGTTCTTTATAGATTTTGGATAGTAGCTCTTTATCTGATAATTCATTTGCAAATATATTCTCCAATTCTGTTAGTTGTGTTTTGGTTTTGTTGACTGTTTCATTTGCTGTGCAAAAGCTTTTGATCTTGATGAAGTCCCAATAGTTCATTTTTGTCCTTGCTTTCCTTGCCTTTGGCAATGCTTCTAGGAAGAAGTTGTGGCTGAGTTCGAAGAGGTTGCTGTCTGTGTTCTCAAGGATTTTGATGGATTCCTGTCCCACATTGAGATCTTTCATCTATTTCAAGTCCATTTTTGTGAGTGGTGTAAGGAATGGTTCCTTCTACATGTGGCTGTCCAATTTTCCCAACAACATTTCTCTTTCTTCTGTCTTATTTCCATTGGACATTCTTTCCAGGTTTGTTGAAGATTAATTGACCATAGAGTTGAGGATGCATTTCTGGGCTCTCTATTCTGGCCCATTGATCTGTGTGTCTATTTTTGTATAGGTACCATATTGTCTTGATGATAACAGCTTTGTAATAGAGCTTGAAGTATGGAATTATTATGCCACTGGCTTTAGCTTTCTTTTTCAACATTCCTCTGGCTATTAGGGGTCTTTTCTGGTTCCGTATAAATTTTAGGATTATTTGTTCCATTTCTTTGAAAAAAATGATAGTATTTTGTTAGGGATCACATTAAATGTGTAGATTGCTCTAGGTAGCATAAACATTTTCACAATATTTTTTCTTCCAATCCATGAGTAAGGAATGGTTTTCCATTTCTTTGTGTCTTTGTCAATTTCTTTCATGAGTACTCTACAGTTTTCTGGTAACAGATTCTCTGTCTCTTTGGTTAGATTTATTCCTAGGTGTCTTATGGTTTTGTGTACAATTGTAAATGGGATCAACTCCTTAATTTCTCTTTCTTCTGTCTTGCTGTTGGTGTATAGAAATGCAACTGATTTCTGTGCATTGATTTAAATCCTGATACTTTACTGAATTCCTATATGAATTCTAGTAGTTTTGGGGTGGACTTTTTTGGGTTTTCTGCATAAAATATTGGGTTTTCCATATCATATACAAAGAGTGAGAGTTTGACTTTTTCTTTGCTGATTTGGATGCCTTTTATTTCCTTTTGTCATCTGATTGCTGAGGCTAGGACTTTTAGTACTATGTTGAATAGCAGTTTTTCCCTTTTGAGAATGATATTTGCTGTGGGTTTATCAGAGATGGCTTTGATGATATTGGGGTAAGTATCCTCTATCCCTACACTGTGAAGAGTTTTGATCAAGAAAGATGCCGTACTTTGTCAAATGCTTTTTCAGCATCTATTGAAAACATTGTATTGTTCTTGTTCTTCCTTTGATTAATATATTGTATCACATTGACTGATTTGTGGATATTGAACCAAGCTTGCAGCCCAGGAATAAACTCACTTGGTCGTGGTGAATGATCCTTTTAACATATTGTTGGATCCTATTGACTAGTATTTTGGTGAGAATTTTTGCATCTGTGTTCATCAAGGATATTGGTATGTAATTCTTTTTTGATGGGGTCTCCGTTTGGTTTTGGGTTCAAGGTGATGATGACCTCATAAAATGGATTTGGAAGTTCTTCCATTTCTGTTTTCTGGAACAGTTTCAGGAGACTAGGTATCTAGGTATTAATTCTTTTTAAAATGTTTGGTAGAGTTTTTCTGGGAAGCCATCTTCCCCTGGGCTCTTGTTTTTGTTGTTGTTGTTGTTGTTGTTGTTATTGTAGTTTTGTTTTGTTTTGTTTTTTGTGGGTTTTTGGAGATTTTTGATAACTGCTTCTATTTCTTTACTGGTTATGGGTCTGTTCAAGTTTTCTATTTTTTCCTGGTTCAGTTTTGATAGTTTATGTCTCTAGGAATGCATCCATTCCTTCCAGATTGCCTAATTTGCTTGCATACAGTTCCTCATAATATGTCCTTGTAATTGTATTTCTTTGGCATTGGTTGTGATCTCTCCTATTTCATTCATGATTTTATTAATGTGGGTCCTTTCTCTTCTCTTTTTTTTGTAATTCTGGCTAGGGATTTATCTATCTTACTAATTCTTTCAATGAACAAACTCCTGATTACGTTGATCTTTTGGTTTCTATTTAATTGATTTCTGCTCTGATCATTATTATTTCTCTTCTTTTGCTGGGTTTAGGTTTTATTAGCTGTTCTTTCTTCAGCTCCTTTAGGTGTAGGTTTAGGTTGTATACTTGAGACCTTTCTTGTTTCTTGAGAAAGGCTTTTATTGCAATATACTTGCCTTTCAGAACCCCCTTTGCTGTGTCCCAAAGATTTTGAACAGTTATGTTTTCATTTTCATCTGTTTTCAATACATTTTTAATTCTTCTTTAATTTCCTGGTTGACCCACTCATTTTTTAGTAGGATGCTCTAAACCTCCATGTACTTGAGTTCTTTCTAATTTTCCTCTTGCGATTCAGTTCTAGTTTCAGAACATTGTGGTCTGACAATATGCAGGGAGTGATCCCAATATTTTGGTAGTGTTTGGAGACCTGATTTGTGACCCAGGATGTGATCTATTCTGGAGAATGTTTCATGTGTACTAGAGAAGAATGTGTATTCTATTGCTTTGGGAAGGAATGATCTGAATATATCTGTGGTGTCCATCTGGTCCAGTGTGTCATTTAGAGCCTTTATTTCCTTGTTGATCTTTTGCTTAGATGATCTGTGTGTTTCAGTGAGGAGGATGTTAAAAACCCCACTATAATTGTATTATTGTTGATGTGTCTCTTTGATTTAGTTAATTGGTTTATATAATTGGATGCTCCTATGTTAGGGGCATACCTATTTAAAATTGTTAGATGTTCTTGTTGGACAGACACGTTAAATATGATATAGTGTCCTTCCTCATCTCTTATAATATTTTTAAGCTTAAAATCTAATTTGTCAGGTGCCTGGGTGGCTCAGTGGGTTAAGCCACTGCTTTTGGCTCAGGTCATGATCTCAGGGTTCTGGGATTGAGTCCCACATTGGGCGTTCTGCTCAGCAGGAAGCCTGCTTCCCTCTCTCTCTCTCTGCCTGCCTCTCTGCCTATATGTAATCTCTCTGTGTCAAATAAATAAATAAAATCTTAAAAAAAAATCTAATTTGTCTGATATAAGGATTGCTACCACAGCTTTCTTCTGAGGTCCCTTAGTGGTAAATTGTTTTCCATACCTCACTTTAAATCTAGAGGTGTCTTTGGGTCTAAAATGAGTTACTTGTAGACAGCATATCGATGGATCTTGTTGTTGTTGTTTTTTTAATCCAATCCAATACCCTGTGTCTTTTGATTGGGACATTTAGCCAATTTATATTCAAGGTAACTATTGAAAGATGAATTTAGTGCCATTGTATTGCCTGTAATATACTGTTACTGTATATTGTCTCTGTTCCTTTCTGGCCTGTTATTTTTAGGCTCTCTCTTTGCTTATAGGAACATTTTCAATATTTTCTGTAGGGCTGGTTTCGTGTTTGCAAATTCTTTTAGTTTTTGTTTGTCCTGGGAGCTTTTTATCTCCTTCTATTTTTCAATGACAACCTAGCTGGATATAGTATTCTTGGCTGCATATTTTTCTCATTTAGTGCTCTGAATATATGTTGCCAACCTTTCTGGCCTGCGAGGTCCTTGTGGATATGTCTGCTGCCAATGTAATATTTCTACAATTGTAGGTTACAGACCTCTTGTCCTGAGCTGTTTCAGTATTTTCTCTTTGTTTCTGAGACTTGTAAGTTTTAATATTAGATGATGGGCTGTGGACCCATTTTTATTGATTTTGAGGGGGTTTCTCTGTGCCTCCTGGATTTTGATGCCTGTTTCCTTCCCCAAATTAGGGAAGTTTTCTGCTATCATTTACTCCAATATACCTTCTGGTACTCTTTCTCTTTCTTCTTCTTCTGGGATCCCAATTATTCCAATATTGTTTCATCTTATGGTATCACTTATCTCTTGAATTCTCTCCCTTGTGATCCAGTAGTTGCATATCTCTCTTTTCACACTTCTTTTGTTATCCATCCTTTGGACTTCTATATCATTAATTCTGTCTTCTGCCTCATTTATCCTAGAAGTAAGAGCCTCCATTTTTTATTGCACCTCAATTATAGCTTTTTTTTTATTTCAACTTGGTTAGATTTTAGTTCTTTTATTTCTCCAGAAAGAGATTCTCTAGTATCTTCTGTGCTTTTTTGAAGCCCAACTGGTATCTTTATAATCATCATTCTGAACTCTAGTTTTGACATCTTACTAATGTTCATATGTTGATTATGTCCCTATCCATCAGTTAGGGACTCCCGCTTGTTCTTTTTTTTTTTTTTTTGAGGTGAGTTTTTCTGGCTTGTCATTTTTTCCAGAGAAGAATAGGTGAATGAGAGAACAAAATGCTGAAAGGATAACAAGGATTCCAGAAAAATAAACACTAAACAATTCAGAAGAGACCTGAAACTGGCGGGGAGAAAGAAGGAAAAAAAATATGATCAAGTTGGTGAATAGAACAGAGCCACACACTTAATTTTGAGTGTATTTTAGTCTATCAGAAGAAACTTCCTCTCAAAATTTTAAAGAAAAAAAACATATATACAAAAATAAGGGTAAATATGATGAAGGGATATAATATGACTATAAAGATGAAAAATTAAAAGGTTTTAAAAAAAGAATTGATAAGAAGAAGTTGTTTGAAAAAAGAAAGTGAAAAAAAGAAATGAGTGTGATGAGATGGGAGACTTGAACAAAGCCATACACTAGATTTAAGGTATATTTTGGTCTATTAGAAGAAACTGTGTCCCAAAAATCTTTAAGAAAAAAGAAACTTACATATATACAACAAATAAGGTTAAATACATGAAGGGATAGAGTATGACTTCTAGAAGGTGGTCGCTTTTCTGTTCTTAACATTGTTGCTGTTCTTTTCTTCACTCTCCTGTTGAGTTCATAGGTGTTAAGAATGGTTTGATAACTATCACCTGAATTCCTGTCACCAGATGAAATTTAGGTCTCCTACTCCTCCACCATATTGCTCCTCCAATGTTTTTTTTTTTTTTTTCATCTGTTCTGACAACCTATGTCTTTTGATTGGCACTTTTAGTCAATTTACATTAAAAATTCCTTTCTTGTATTTTTCACTTTTTAAAAAGATTTTATTTATTTATTTGAGAGAGATATATAAAGAGAGAGAAAGGGAGAGAGAGAGTGTATAAGTGGGCAGGGGGAAGAACCAAGGGAGAGGGAGACACAGAGTTCCCTGCTGAACAAGGAGCTTGAGGTAAGGCTTGATCCCAGGACCTTGGGATCATGACCTGAGCCAAAGGCAAATGCTTAACCCACTGAGTCACCAAGGTGCTGCCTGTCTTTTTCACTTTTGTTCTCTCCTTCCACTCACAAAGTTCCCTTTCATATTTCTGTCAGGGCTGGTTTAGTGGTCACAAACTGCTTTGGTTTTTGTTTGTCTGAAAAACTCTTTTTCTCTCCTATTTTGAATGATAGCCTCACTGGATAGAGTATTCTTGGCTGCAGATTCTTCCACATGAGTGACACACTAGACCAGATAGACTTAACAGATATTTTATGAATATTCCTCCTAAAACATATACATTATTTTCAAATGCACATGGAACATTCTCCAGAATACATCACACACAGATTACAGACTGGCCTCAACAAATACAAAAATACAAGCACCTTTTCTGACCACAGCACCATGAATCTGGAACTCAATCACAAGAAAAACTCTGGAAAGACATCAAACTAACACATGAAGGTTAGACAACATCCTAGTAAGCAATGAATGGGTCAGCCAGGAAATCAAACCAGGAAAGAATAAATTAAAAAATATACATGGAAAAATGTAAATCAAATGCAATGGTCCCAAACCTTTGGGATATACCAAATGCAGTACTAATAAGGAAGTATATAGCATTATATGTCTACTTCAAGAAGCAAGAATACTCTCAGATAAACAACCTAAATTTATACCTAAAAGATGTAGATAAAGAACCACAAACAAAATACAAGCCCATCAGAAGGAAGGAAATAATAATGATTAGAGCAGAAGTAAATGGTATAGAAACTAAAAACAGAATAGAACAGATCAATGAAGCCAAAAGTTGATTCTTTGAAAAAATTAATAAAATTTATTAACTTCTGGTCAGACCTATCAAAAAAAAAAAAGAAAAGAGAATGGATCCATACTATTGATTACTACAGCTTTGTAGTGTATCTTAAAATCTAAAATTGTGATACCTCCTATTTTGTTCTCCTTTCTCAGATTGCTTTGACTATTTGGGGTCATTTGTCACTGTTAGTATTATTTTAGCATTTTAGTATTTTTAGAATTTTAGTATTATTTGATCTAGTTCATGACAGTTATTTATTTAATAAATCATGGTTTATAATTTTAAAAAAGATAAAAGGAGAATGCTTATGTTTCTTTTTCCTCCTTTCCCTGTGATATTAGTTCTCTGGCATCTGCTGACTCTTCTTTTCAAGGCTAACAGATTGATATGAAGATTAAAAACCAACTTTCTGGGATGATTTCTTACACCACTCATATTCTGATATTCCATGGCCAAGGTGGTTGTGGGTAGCACAGTCTGTTTCATGAAATGCATAAAGTAGGTCAGCTGGAATTCCTTTTGTGTAAGGAAATGATTTTTGTTGAATGAGTTATTTCATAAAATTTTTTCAAATCTATATTTGTAGTGTTCTTTATAAAAGAGAGACAGTTGTCATGACTTGTAGAAAGTCACAGTTTGGGTCTGTGCTTTGCAAAGAAAGGGAAACAAAAGTAAGGGAAAAAATCCACTGTGTACAGTCATTTAATTAGGATTATTAAATTATTTTATTTCTTGAATACAACTATGGCCAATATCAGCTGTGGATAATTTAGATTAAGATAGAGTGACCTAATTATACAAACTTTCATGGATAATTTCAATCTTGCATGTATGAATATTAAGTGCACCTCAACTTCTACATATGTTTATTATGATTTATTATGATTTTTCAATGACAAAATGAGTGATGATTATCCCTTTAAGGAAAACAGAAAATTAAAAAAGATGGAACATACATATCTAACATTTAAAGTTAATACTAACTCCAGTCTCCCCTTAGAGGCCACATAAGAATGATAAAATATCAAGGTAAAAGTTTTGGTGACTAAATCATACTATAAAAGATAAGTGAACTTATTTTATAGGAATCTAATAAAATATCCTACTGGGTAGAAAGAAATGTTTCTTCCTCCCTATTGATGTCAATTGTCAGATTAGTTCTAGATTTGAAACCAAATTTGCTCCTTCTGGTTTTGAAATTTTGTTTAAAGTTATGATTCTTTACCTTTTCTTAACCTATGCTGTCATAATGTGATGCTTTTCAATTACTTTCCAGCTTTTATAATGGCACTAACTTTTCTTTCTAGAACCTTGTAATTTTAAGATTAGACTTCTTTGAATGAAAGAAACCATTGACTGACCTCAATCCTTTTCATTTCTGATCTCAGGTTCATCTAAACCCCATGATGGCACCATGGTCCAGAGTTTTTAAAGACACAAATTTCTTTTATTTCCTATTCCTCTTAAAAGAAAATAATACCAACCAAAAACTTCTTCTGTCTGAAATACTTCCTCTTTGTGTTTGAGGAAAGTTAAAGAGCCTTGAATCCTTTTATGCAAAGGAGGTTTTTCAATGTCTTGACCCCTGAGTCTTCAGCTTCACACAGAGTAAGTGCATTTTTTTAAAGGATGACTTAATTAAAATATTAATTAATGTCAGAGTTTAGTTTGAAATAGTCTGTATTTGAAGTATTCTGTAATCAGAGGTGGAACTTCTAAAACAAAGTTTCTATGATGATCTGTAATTTCTGGAACAGGATAAGATGAAGTCACTTCACAATACAAGATTTAAGGTTTGAGAATTATTATCATTTTTTTAAAATGAAGGAACCTGCTAAATAGGAGGGCAAGAGCAGTTCAGTTCATCAGTGAATCAGAAGCTTGAAGCAGGCAATTTTCCTTGAATGCAGTCTTTTGGAACAAAAGAGAAACGTTAATAGACATAAAACATACATCCACAAGTTCTAAAACAGTATCAATAGCATTCAATAAAAAGAAATAGAGTGGAGGAAAAGAAGTAAAAGGTAATAAAATAATATATACATCAATTTATTCAACAAGTTAGAGCCTACTCTGTCTCAGGCATTATTTCAGACTCAGGAAAACAATAGAGAAAAAAGGCTGAGAAAAGTCTCAGTATGTGTGGAACTTACATTCTGCTTGGAAAAACCTACACTAAACAGTATGAATAAGTAAAATATAATGTGTGAGAGTATTGTATGGAATGAGAAAAAATAAATCAAGGAATAAGAATTTGAAATAGTGGAGTACAATTTTCTTGTTTGATATGATGGCAAAGTAAGGCCTCACTGACTCAGAGACATATGTACATTGAGTGAGGTCTGTCGGGAAGTAGAGCATCCCAGATAGAAGTAATTATAAGTATGAAGGTACTTGAATTAAGAACATACCAGATAAATTCAAAGAATAGCAGGGAGGTGCACTTTGGAGAGAACTAAGGAAGAATAATCAGAGATAATATCAGAGGAAAGGAAGGACAGCTTATGTAGTTTCTAAGAACTTTGACTTACAGTGGAAAGCCATTGGAGGCTTTTTTTTAAAACTTTTTTATTAACATATAATGTATTATTTATTTCAGGGCCTTGGAGAGGAGGAGTGACATTATATGACTAGGTTTTAAGAAGGTCACTCTTTGTGCTGTGTGGAGAGAAGTCTACAAGAGATTAAGAATGAAAGCAAGGTGTTCAATTAAAAATGCTATTTTATTGGGGCTCCTGGGTGGCTCAGTCGTTAAGCGTCTGCCTTCGGCTAAGGTCATGATCCCAGGGTCCTGGGATTGAGCCCCGCATCGGGTTCCCTGCTTGGCAGGAAGCCTGCTTCTCCTTCTCCCATTCCCCCTGCTTGTGTTCCCTCTCTCGCCGTGTCTTTCTCTGTCAAATAAATAAATAAAATCTTTTTAAAAATGCTATTTTATTAATTCAGAAAAGAGATTATGGTGGCTTGGACCAAGGTAGTGGCAGTGAAGTAGTAGAAATGACAAATTCTGTATATATTTTTAAGTTAGTGCTAACAGGATTTGCTGATAGAACAGAGTTGAGGTGTGTGAAAATGTGGAGAATCATGGGTGAAATTAAGCCTTTTCACAAAGGTAACTACAATTAACTCAGATGGCTAAGACTTCAGGAAGAAAAACCTTCAGAGGAAGAATATTGGGAACTGGGCTTGAATGTGTTAAGCCTCAGTGGCTATTAGACAAAGAAGCAAAGATGTCCAATAAATAATTGAGTACAGATGTCTGAGTTCAGAGAAGAGATCTGAGCCAGGGATAAAATTTTTGAGTCATCAGGATGTAGATTATAATTAAAGTCTTAAGACTATTTGTGATTACCATGGACGTAAGTATAGCTAGGAAAGAAGACTAAGCTCTAGGGCAACACCTAGTTTAGACTAAGATTTTTAAAACTACAAAAGAAGGAACAACTACAGCAAACAGTAAGAAAACTAGATGAGTGTAGTATTCTAGAAGTGACAAAGTTTCTTAAGGAGGAGAAAGTGGTAAACTCTGACAAATGCTGTGCAAAGTAAAATAAGATGAGGACAGAGAAATGACCATTGCATATGAGGTCATTATCAACTATGAAAGTATCAGTTTCTGTGGAGAACTCATCCAACTGAATGGACTCAAGAAAAATTAGTGAGGAGTATAAATAAATAACTCAGTTTTTTTTTTCTATAAAGGAAAATAAAGATGTGACAGGGTAACTGGAGGGGAAATTGGGTGACACCTATTGGCTCCCTGATTATCTTCAGTCATTCTTCTCAAAACAGGGGGACAGTATATCCTAGAGCTCTGCAAAAATAGTTAAACAGTATTTTGACTTGAGGCTTTGGCACTCATTCTTTCAATGAAAAGACTTTTATTCACAAAAGTGAACTTGAAAAACCTCCACCCAAGTTCCACCTCATGCCCCATCAGGAATTTGCTTCGGCTGTGAATCTGTTCTGGTTGACAGCTATAACATCTGAAAACATCTCTGTTTTTTCTTTTCTTTTCTTTTCTTTTCTTTTTTTTTCAAGTCTACTTTTTGCTGATAGTCTTCTAGACCTCAAGACGGTTTCCCCCCTCATTCATTTTCACTATGAAAATTATTTAAATCTCATTCTTTAGAGCCTAATAACTACTCATCTCTTAAATAGACTGATTTCAAATGGCTTCACATTTGACAATCAAGGAGTTGCCCAAACATAGGTGGATGAGCGAGACCTGCCCAAAAAGAGTTGTTAGCAATAAAACATGCATACTATCATTTGTTTCCAAAGATATAAATATATATGTATATATTTATCTAAAATATATATATATATATATATAAATTTATATATCTCATATATATTTCACAAATATGTTTCACATATAAATTATTTTTTCTTAATGTCCTTAGCCTTTTAAACAATCTAACCACCTGGCAAAGTAATATGGCAGACTTATAACATTGATTTCTGTAATGGTTAATTTCTAAGTTATCTGGTATTTATAATAATGACTGATTCATTTTCATTCAGACTATACTCACTGATAAAACAGACTTTTAAAATCTTAACTTACATATTCATATCTATCAAAATATACATGAATACTTCAAGTATCTGTCCAAAGGAAACTGTTTTGGTTTTGCTTTAACTAACATTTTGGGTGTCTACTGATGAGAAACATATTGCTAAGCAGTTTATAATCATAGTTGTGCATAATAATCACACTATTTTATTAGCTATAAGTAATTTTAACTCTCATTTTTAGAAGAAGCAACTGAGACTCAGAGAAATTAAATTTCTTTTACATGTTCACATAATTATCACTTGGAAAAACTCAAATAGGAAATAAGACGCAAATCAATACGTATTGAAATCTACTTATTCTAGTACACCCTTCCTGTACCTGCCCTGTTAACCAGAGACTACTAGGTTTCTACAACCAAGAATGTGACTCTTAAAACTCTAATCATAACCCATATGGACTAGAAAGATGGCTCACATGAAGGCCATGCTTCTGGAGACACCCATAAAAGGAAAGAGAACAATTTGCTAAATCTAGTCTATGTGAAATGGTGATCAATAAATTCAGTAGGTTTATTAGATAAAATATAGATAGCTAGTTAAATTTGAATTTCAGATAAATGGGTATATTTTTTAGTATAAGTGTGACCTATGTACTATTTAGGGCACAACTGTATTAAAAATTATCCCCCATTCATATGAAACTGAAGTATAAGTGAGTATCCTGTATTTTTACTTCCTAAAATTGGCAACCTTATGAATAAGACAGCTGCAGTTTAAGCTTCCAATTTCAGGGTACCATTTAGTTGTGTTTTCCCTGAGACTTTTAGAAAAAAAAACAGCTTTGATATGGTACATAGAAAGTGTATAATGGCAGCAATATTGTGCTTTGAAGTACGCAAATGGTTTTATTTGGGATGGAGGGCAATACATCTAACTATTCTGAACTTTTCTGCCATGCAGAATTATTTAAAAATTTGTAATAAACAGTTACTGAAATCAATTTCTTACACATTATGGAACATATAAGGTAGCACTCATTACATCTGAACTTTTAGAGTAAAATTCACTGATGGAGCCAAACTATTGGAAAAAGAAAATGACCCTTATGAGGCATTTTTTTCCAGTCCATGATTACAGTGTAGTGGGAAAAAAAGCATTAACCTTGAGTTAGAAAATCTAAGCCCTGTTCAGTAGCTTTGTCACTTATTATCAAGTGATGTGGGAAAAGTTATCTATTTTCTCTGAACTTCACTTTATTTGTGTAATACTGGTAATACAGTCTACTTCACATAATTGTTCATAAGCCTAAATGAGAAAATAGATACAGCAGGTTCTGTATGCTGTAAAGCACTATTCAACATGTAAAATAATTATTTTGCCCCAAAAGAAATTTAAATGACATCCATTATGACATTGAAAATAATAATAATTAACAAATTACTTTCCTTTCAGTGAAACTTGGTTATTTTCTGATTGTTTTTGTCAGCAAGAAAATATTTCATTATTATATGATGTAGTATTCTGATATTTTGTGTCTATACAACCAATTGAAATAGACTTGTTCCAAGCTGAGTAGAAGTAAATAAAAAGTTAGAACATCCCAAGGGATTATGTGAGATTATGTGAATGTGAACTATCATATGTTACATATATAACATATATGTACTCATGGAAGTGTGATAAACACTATCAGTCACATGATGTGTGTTTATGATATAATAAGCCATCAAGTCTCCTTTAAAAGAAAGACTTATTTATTTATTTCAGAGAGATAGAGAGAGCCAGGTGGAGGGGCAGAGGAAGAGGAAGAGGGGAAGCAGGTTCCCCACTGAGCACAGAGCCCAATGTGGGACTCATTCTCCTGACTGGGAAATCATGACATGGGCCAAAGTCAAGAGTTAGACACTCAACAGACTGAACCACCCCTATGGTATAACAAGTCCTAAAAATAATGTTGAAATAATTTTATTCAGTGGCTGGATGAAGTTTCATTAAAATCTTGTCAACTAAAATTTAGCAGGAAGGAAAATCCCAATTTTCTTGGATGGTTGAGGAAGCTGATACCTTATCAATTTACACCTTTTTATAATTAAATGTTAAACAATTTTAATAAAATAGCAGTGATTTCAGCTTTTAGAGCTAGTAATTTACACCTCCCTTTTTGCACATCTACAATACGTAAATAGGTCCCAAGAAAATCATCCTTATGTCATGACATCTATTTCTATGGTTTAAGACTATCTCTTGGTATCTTAAGTATCTTGAGTATCTGTTGATACCATAAAGGAAACAAATCTGCTGAGAACAAGAAGAGATGGTTTATGCTGCTACATATTAAGAAAGAATCAATCTGTTTTTAACTAAACTCTTTTTTGTAAACCCAGTGGGTTTTTCTCTTTCTCTCTCTTTCCAATCTTCTCCAATTTTAAGTGTTTTTTTTTTCTTCTCTTAATGAATGTTTGTTGTACATTAAAAAGAATATCTATGGAAAACTAGTCTTTTGCTACTATTAATTCTGCCTCCTCAAAGTGACTTCTAGTAATATGTTGAAAATTATTCTAAAATCATTTACACTAATCTTTGAGCAGACAGGATGTTTACTTAGTCTCAACAATGTCATGGCAGTGATATGATATGTAAACTGGCATCAAAGAACAGCTTCTAAAAGCTAAAATTGCTGTCAGAGAAGCCCAAGCAAAAATCAACTTTTTTTCTCAAAAATCAGTTTATTTCTACTTCAAAAGCTATTTCAGTGAAATAAATGATGCCATGAAACGTTGCAACGTCAGAATAATTGGAATCCCTGAAGGGGAGGGGAAAGAAAGAAGTCTAGAAGATATAGTGGAACACGCTCTTCCTGAAAATTTTCCGAATATCGCAAATGGAAACAGCATTCATGTACTAGAGGCAGAAAGGTCCCCCCACAAGATTTTAGATTCTCGAAACACCTTGAGACACCTAATAGTAAGAATGAAGAATGATAATTCTAGAGAAACTCTCTTGAAGGCAGCTAGGACAAAGAAGGTCCTTACATACAGAGGAGAGCCCATCAGAATAATGTCAGACCTGTCCACAGAAATCTGGCAAGCTAGAAAGGGCTGACAAGATAGATTCAGGGGACTAAATGAGAAGAACATGCAACCAAGAATACTTTATCCAGCAACTCTGACATTCAAAATGGATGGAGAGATAAAGAGTTTCCAGGACCGGCAAGACTTAAAAGAGTATGTGACCACCAAGCTGACACTGCAAGAAATATTAAGGGGGGGTTCTATAAAAGAAGAAAAAATCCCAAGAATATCATTGAACAGAAATATAGAGACAATAGACAGAAATAAAGACCTCTAAGGTAACACGATGTCAATAAAAACGTATCTATCAATAATCACTCTCAATGTGACTGGCCTAAATGTGCCCATAAAATGACACAGGGTTGCAGATTGGATAAAATGACAGGACCCATCCATATGTCATCTATAAGAGAACTATTTTGAACCTAAGGATACACCCAGACTGAAAGGGAAGGGATGGAGAAGCATCTTCCATGCCAATGGGCCTCAAAAGAAGGCTGGGTTAGCGATTCTCATATGAGATAAATTAGATTTTAAACTAAAGACTATAGTCAGAGATACAGAAGGACACTACATCATTCTTATAAGGACTATCCACCAAGATGATCTAACAATTGTTAATATCTATGCCCCCAAAATGGGAGCAGCCAATTACATAAGAAAACTATTAATCAAGATAAAGAGTCATATTGATATGAATACATTGATAATAGGAGATCTTAACACACCTCTCTCAGTAATAGATCATCCAAGCAGAAAATCAATAAAGAAACAAGAGCATTGAATGACACATTGGACCAGATGGACCTCATAGATATAAACAGAACATTCCACCCTAAAACAACAGAATACTCATTCTTTACAAGTGCACATGGAACCTTTTGCAGAATAGACACATACTGGGTCATAAATCAGGACTCAACCGTTACCAAAAGACTGAGATTATTCTCAGATCACAATGCTTTGAAATTGGAGCTCAATCACAAGGAAAAATTTGGAAGGAATTCAAACACCTGGAAGCTAAAGACCACCTTGCTTAATAATGCTTGAATCAACCAGGAAATCAAAGAAGAATTTAAACAATTTATGGAAACCAATGAGAATGAAGACACTTTGGTCCAAAACCTATGGGATACAACAAAGGCGGTCCTAAGGGGGAAATATATAGCCATCCAAGCCCCGCTCAAAAAAATTGAAAAATCCAGAATATACCAGCTGTCTCTACACATTAAAGAACTGGAGAATCAGCAACAAATAAAACCAACTCCACATACAAGAAGGGAAATAATCAAGATTAGAGCAGAGATCAATGAGGTAGAAACTAGAGATACAGTAGAACATATCAATGAAACTAGAAGCTGTTTTTTTTTTAAAGAATCAATAAGATAGATAAACCATTGGCCACACTAATCCAAAAGAAAAGAGAGAAAACTCAAATTAATAAAATTATGAATGAAACGGGAGAGATCACCACTAACACCAAGGAAGTAGAGACAATCATCAGAAGTTATTATCAACAGTTATATGCGAATAAGTTAAGCAACCTAGAGGAAATGGATGCATTCCTGGAAAAATATAAACTCCCAAAATTGAACGAAGAAGAAATTGCAAGCTGAATAGACTTGTATCTAGTAACGAGATTGAAACAGTGACCAAAAACTTCCCAAAAAACAAGAGCCCAGGACCTGATGGATTCCCTGGGGAATTCTACCAAATTTTTAAAGAATAAATAACACCTATTCTCCTGAAGCTGTTTCAAAAAGTTGAAGCAGAAGGAAAACTTCCAAACTCTTTTTATGAAGCCAGCATTACCCTGATTCCCAACCCAGGCAAAGACCACACCAAAAAGGGGAATTTCAGACCAATATCACTGATGAATATGGATGCTAAGATTCTCACCAAGATCCTAGCAAACAGGATCCTACAGCACGTTAAAAACATTATCCACCATGACCAGGCGGGATTCATCCCTGGGTTATTAGGGTGCTTCAACATTCGCAAATCAATCAATGTGATAGAACAAATCAATAAGAGAAGAGAGAAGAACCACATGGTCCTCTCAATTGATGCAGAAAAAGCATTTGACAAAATCCAGCATCCGTTCCTGATTAAAATGCTTCAAAGTATAGGGATTGAGGCAATATTCCTCAACTTCATAAAATCTATCTATGAAAGACCCACAGCAAACATCATCCTCAATGGGAAGACGCTCATAGCCTTCCCGTTGAGATCAGGAACACAACAAGAATGCCAACTGTCACCACTCTTGTTCAACATAGTATTAGAACTAGCAACAACATAGCAACAACAATCAGACAACAAAGAGAAATAAAAGGCATCCAAATTGGCAAGGAAGAAGTCAAACTCTCTCTCTTTGCAGATGACATGATACTTTATATGGAAAACCCAAAAGACTCCACCCCTGAACTACTAGAACTCATACAGCAATTCAGTAACGTGGCAGGATACAAAGTCAATGTACAGAAATCAGTGGCTTTCTTATACACTAACAATGAAAATACAGAAAGGGAAATCGGAGAATTGATTCCATTTACTATAGCATCAAGAACCATAACCTGGAATAAACCTAACCAAAGAGGTAAAGGAACTATACTCGAGGAACTACAGAACAGTCATGAAAGAAATTGAAGAAGATGTAAAAAGATGGAAGACAATTCCATGTTCTTGGATCGGAAGAATAAACATTGTTAAAATGTCTATACTACCTAGAGCAATCTATACTTTTAATGCCATTCCCATCAAAATTCCACTGGTATTTTTCAAAGAGCTGGAGCAAACAATCCTAAAATTTGTATGGAATCAGAAGAGACCCCGAATTGCTAAGGAAATGTTGAAAAACAAAAATAAAACTGATGGCATCTCATTACCTGATTTCAAGCTTTACTACAAAGCTGTGATCACCAAGACAGCATGGTACTGGCATCAAAACAGACACATAGACCAATGGAACAGAGTAGAGAGCCCAGATATGGACCCTCAATTCTATGCTCAAATAATTTTCGACAAAGCAGGAAAAAATATACAGTGGAAAAAAGACAGTCTCTTCAATAAATGGTGCTGGGAAAAT
>PISX010031525.1:0-17286 GCA_004024625.1 Mellivora capensis
AATCATTTTCCTCTGTATGTGCAAATGTCCTTTCTGTTCCCCCATCTGTTCTCATCTGCCTTCTATAATAAAAAGCCGTGGATTAAATCCACACCTATATTGCTGTCTGCTTTTGTTTTTGGCTCCTCTATTATCACTCCTAGCTACAGCTGCATGGCTTTTGTCTTTAATGCGGATGATAAACAAGACTCCGATTTTTTACATTCTGAGGGTTATGTTGGGTCATTTGACTCTAGGAGATACACACTACCTCACCAGCTTCCTAAAGAGGGAAAGAAAAAAAAAAGTACATAAGAATGATTTGAATGGTTTTCACTCCTAACTTGGCCCTTCTTTCCCCCCCCCTCTCTTTTTAATCCTGCCCTTCCTCTTTCATCTTTTCAAACTCACCATCTTCTAACATAATGTGGAAAGGAACGGGATGCTTCTTAAAATGTAGCCTAGATCAGACATCTGCAAATGGACCTCCATTCTATGTGATTATTCCCAGCTTCTCATTTTGTTTCATATTAAGTCTGACAGCAGACACGAATGCCCTCTGACATGCCCCAAGGACCCCAGGACCCGATTTCTTTACTGGTCATGGTTCCTTCTTTGTGCATCGTGTGTAACCTCACACAGTATAAATCAACTTTCCAAAGCTGATACTTTATTCCTTGTGACCCTTCCTGTTCAAATATCCAACCATCTTGCAAACACGGCACACCACAGAGCGTCAGAACTCCAGCCAAGCCTGGGTGGAGAGGGCTAGGTCAGGGGAGTCGCAGTCATATTGTAAATTTTCATTTCTTCCATTGGCTTGTGTCCTAAATGCTATTTTAATAGCAGTTAGTGCAATTCCCTTTGTTTCTGGGAATGCACTGAATGTGTACCTAACGTGAATTTAATTTCTTATCAGAGTCGCAATAAGAGTTTGCGAGAAATATGAACGATCTTCTCCATAGACCTAAGAGTGAACGCTCTTGGATTTATTGCTGGATTACGGGTTCTCTTACCTAAGAGTGTTTGGGCTGCTCTGCCTTCAAGCACAGAAGGCAGAAGTGGGACACATCATAAAGGACTTCTAGAACATAGGAGAAACCCTGAAGATGGCTGAAGATAAATCAGTAAGAAACAGCAGATTCCTGAGGCACCTAGATGGCTCAGTCAGTTAAGTGTCCAACTCTTGATTTCAGTACAGGTCATGATCTCAGGGTCGTGAGGTTGAGCTCCACATCAAGCCCAGCATTAGGCTCTGCACTGAGCATGGAGCCTGCTTAGGAGTCTCTTTCTCCCTGTCCCCCCTCCCTGCTCTCTCTGTCTCTCTAAAAAAAGAAAAGAAAGGAAAATAAAACAGCAGATTCCTTAATCAACTGAGTCAGTATCTCTCAAGGAATATTTTGTAGGTGTATGATTTCAAGTATTTTAGATGCAAATTAGTAAAGGTTGTCTATTTTGTTTTGCTCAGAAAATATCTCTATTAGTCATCATTCTCCAGAGAAATAGAACCAATAGGATATGTGGGTATACACAGACACACACACACACACACACACACACACACACATACACGAAATTTTAAGGAATTGCTTCATACAATTGTGAGGGATGGCAAGTCTGATATTTGTAAGGCAGGTCAACAGGCTAGAGGCCCAGGGAAAAACTGATTTGGCAGGTTGAGTTCAAAGGCAGCCTGGAGGCAGAATTTCTTCTTCCTCAGGGGACCACAGTCCTTTTCTCTTAATGCCTTCAAGTGATTAGATGAAGCCCACCCACATTATGGAGGACAATCTGCTTTAGTCAAAGTCTACTGATTTACATATTCGTCTCATCTAAAAATACCTTCACAGTGACATCTAGGCTGGTGTCTGACCAAATATCTGGGCACCATGGCCCAGCCAAGTTGAAACATAAAATAAACCATCGCACTGCCATATGCTCATATTGTCATATAGACGATCTCTATAAGAAATTAAAACATTATGCTATTTGATGTAAGATCTTATAGTTTTCAAAGCACTTTATCACTACACCCTTAAAGACGTTATGACTTGAAACTTTTACAATCAGGATCCCTTGAAATTTGGAAGGAATAGGCCCTTTTTGAAAAGCTGAAGTCCTTTGTCTGGGACTTACAATATAGCAATGGTAACAACTAATGTAATAGGTGGTTCAACTTGGCCTACTTAACCCATCACATACCAGCAAAGTGTGAAACTGGTGGTTCTCTTTCAGGTGATCTAGTCACCATTTGTAAGACTGTCTGTGGGGAAATACAATCAAACCTATACATCAAATTACCAGTATTTTGGCATCCTGCTTATGCCAGGCTCCCATAAATTAGAGATGACTGCAGGGACTCCAGATGAACAGAAATGGGAAGACAGATATGCTCCTGGCTGCCAGTCCCTTCTCTTCTCTGTGCATTTGCACAATCATGAGAAGTAATCACTCTCCATTTTTGTTAGCTGATACTCTCTGACCCAAACCGTCCCTGGTACCAAGGTGTTTATCTCCGGAAACAAAGGAAAAATCTCCTGGAGAGAGTCCTTTCTTAGTAAAACTCTTTCCGTATAAAGGTTGTTTATTAAGCAAGGATCAGCTTGTCTAGATAAAAGTAGAATAGTCGTTTTAAGTGTTAGAATAACAGCCCTCAATTGTGATGTGAACATTGGAGTTAATTTTTGTTCGTCTGAATATACAAAAACATGGAAGCAAGAATAGTGAATCCAACCCACGTGATGGAAAAAAAAAAAACAAAAAAAACAAAAAACAAAAACCCCAACTATGGACTAACAGTTACGTGGTTACTACCATTGAGTTGTAAATAACAGGTCCCAAACTGAGAGGAGTCAAGATGGAACGTTATGCATTTGCCAGATCCCATTTTATTTCTTTCCTACCCTCCCCAATGTTCCCAGCTTCCTAGACATTGGGGAGGCAGGACTGGGTGCTTCTGTTGGAAGTTATGCAAGCCACTCCCCCCACCAGCAACCCACCCTGGCCCCCCAGCAGCATTGTCCTCAAGCTCTCCTCTCCCTACAATCTTACAGACCACACTTTGAAGATTGCAGGGTCACGAGATAAAAGGAGTCTGAAACCCCCAGACACCGCTTGATAAAGAGCCACCAAAGAAAGTCATCCTACCAGCACTACAGGAGCAAGAAAAACCCTTTGAGGTGTTAAGCCGCCGAAATCTGCCGTTTATTTATTAGACAGCATAACCTGTCATATCCTCTGTCCTCTGACAAAGGAAAACACCATTTCTTAAAGCAAGTAGTATATTCTAAAGATTTGTCATTTAGAACATTATTCAGAGAACAACAAATAGCGTTAACAGATCATATAAACTGTTCACAGCTTTCCCACACATTTAGACGCTTCCTTCATTCAGCTGTTTCTCATTGGGGCCACACGTCTAGCGTGGCATTCAGTTCACTCCCTGGCCTAGGCATTTCCACCCTTTCTGGTCCCACCTCCCTCTCCCTGCATCTCATGTGATTTCTGGAAACTCCCACATTTCGTGACTCTGCTCATTCTATGCCTCCTGCCTGGACCATTTTTTTCCCAGCCATATGTAACTGGTCTACCCATCAAGGTCAACCCAAGAAGTTTAATTAACTAGAGTGATCTAGAACAACTGCTAGAGTGATCTAGAACAAGGGGTGTGTTACAGGGAATTGACCTGTGTATTACGGGGAATTGACTGCGGATGCTAGTCAAACAGCTTATGCCTAGCTATTGTGTCAGCATCTGGTACTGAGCCTGGAGTGAGCGAAGCGGGGCTGTGTTCAAGTCTGGGGAAGAAACTTGGATGTGAAGGAGGGAGAGCCAAGGGCAAACCAGAACCCACATGGATAAGCTGGGAGCCCAGAAGGATGAATGGAGCCCGCGCCGGTCTCTCTGGCTTCAAACCTCAATGATGCTCTAGGGGAAGCCGCCACACTCATCACAGAGCCAGACACACACCCGGTCTTGCAGTCAGAGAAGTTGAAGGAGGAAGTCAGGTGGGAGCAGAAGGAGGTGCAGGCCTGGTCGCCTGCCTCACCCCAACAGGACCGGTCAAGAGATCTGCAACCACAAGTATGAGTTACCACAACATCTGGCCCTACATTGACGTCCAGGCATAAATATGGCTGCTGCCTTGTCCCTCACCTTCCAGACCTCATGCACATTTTCCTTGTGGTTGCCCAGAACCACACAGGGAAGGGAATTCTGGGGAGTGTAGTTTCAGCTTAGTCAAGTGCACAAGTACAAGGTCACCACACCAGCTAACTGGCTCTTCTTTTAAGACTCGGTAAAGGCAACACCTTCCTCTGGGAGTTGTCCTCAGCTTCCAGATAAAGCTCATCAACCTTTCTCTGGGCTTTCTTACCATTCTGTGCGTACCATGGTCATCGGGTTTAACATAATATTTAACCCACTGACCTGTCTGTCTCTTCAGCTGAAATATAAGGTCCCTGAAGGCAGGGGCCACGTGTTGTTCATTTGTCCTTCCGGAGCACAGGGTCTGGGACGGGACTGGTCTTGAGTAAAGGTGAAGCACAACCGTGGTCAGCCATGCCGTCAACCCATTATTACCACTTGTCAAACTAGGATCCGATTTAGAAATGTGTGAAAGAAAGGAAAAGTTCCCTTTCTCGCTAGTGTTGGAGCCTGAATGAAGTCGTACCCCGCCTCGAGCTGACTCCAGTGGGCGACATGTGGACCGATCTCCCTAAGTGGGGGGCTGAGGATGGGCAAATGTAGGAGAGAAACAACCGTCGGAAATTTCTCGGGTACGGGGCATTACCTGACATACGTCACATGCTCGGACTCCTATTTCTGTTCTCACCAGAGTGGTGCAAGGTGGATATTATTATTACTCCCACAGAGGGCTGAGGATTGTTAAGTGAGCTGCGGACGGCTGCCCCAAATCCCAGCTGGATTCGTCCGGCCCCAAAGCGCACCCTCATTCTGCGGCACCGCATTTCCTTGCGGGGCCCAAGTTTGGGGACAGCAGGTGGCTGGGATGGCGATGACTCAGAGGGCCCAAAAGTAGAAGGGAAGGAAGTGGCGCCACCCACTGGTACAGTCAAAAAGTCTGGGGTGCTTATAAACAATCCCCTGGCAGCCCCACACTCCTCCCGGTGGAGGCCTGGAGGCCAGGACAGGCAGGGCTGGAGGCCAAGTCCCCACCTCTCTCCCTCCGTCCCACCCACATTGCAGTTCTCAGCATCCTGTCCGTGGGGCACCCCCTCTCCTTCAGCATCAGTGCTGTGCTGCCAGGGCTCTTCCTAAGGCCAGCGTCCTTGGGGTCCTGTGGAGGGCTGCCTGCATATTCATGTGTTAAATAGAGGCCCCCAGCAGAACCAGGGAGTGGGTCCTAGGCTGGGACAAGCCCACCACCCCAACCACCCCGCAGGTTGGCTAACTGCTCTTCTCCAGGACTAGATGGTCCTGCGGATTGCTTGGCTTTGGGGACAAAGTATGATCCTTTTGTGAACATCCTGGAGGGCAGCAGGGAGAGGTGGCCTTGGCACTCAGACCAGCCCAAGTGTGGGTCCTCGTCCTGCCAGTTACTGCATGATCAGGCTGCTTACCCTCTCTCATCTTTGAAACAGAGACAGCACCCACTGTTGTTGAGTGGTTGGGAGGGTGAATGGGACCGAGGCATGGGACACATTCAACACCAACCCCACACGCTGCGGTTGCCCTTGTGGGGATATTGTGGCAGCTGCTAATAGCACAATCTGATTTGGGAAGTGCGAAAAGATGTGCCCCCACTGAGGGCAAGTTCACGGTTCCTGTAGCCCTGAATTGCTCCACACCGAGGACTCAACTATGCTGTGAAAATAAAAACATTCCCATTTCTTTTTCTTTCTCTTTCTCTCTCTTTTTATTTTTATTTATTTTTTATTTTATTTTTTTTAAGATTTTATTTATTTATTTGACAGAGAGAGATCACAAGTAGGCAGAGAGAGAGAGGAGGAAGCAGGCTCCCTGCCAAGCAGAGAGCCCGATGCGGGACTCGATCCCAGGACCCCGAGATCATGACCTGAGCCGAAGGCAGAGGCTTAACCCACTGAACCACCCAGGTGCCCTCTTTTTTTTTTTTTTTAAAGATTTCATTAATTTATTTGACAGAGAGAGAGAGAGCACAAGTAGGCAGAGAGGCAGGCAGAGGGAGAGAGGGAGAAGCAGGCTCTCCACTGAGCAGGGAGCCAGATGGGGGTCTTGATCCCAGAACCCTGGGATCACTGGAGCCAAATACAGCTGCTTAACCAACTGAGCCACCCAAGTGCCCAAAACCACTCCCATTTCTTGAGGCAAAAGTCAAACCCTGCCACTTTCTTCAGTGGCCTGGGATTCACACCTTTCAATGAATCCCTCCAGCGTGCCAACCACCGTGTCTGCGCCACATGTGGGGAGATATCTAAGGACCCGGAAGCCGTATTTCCTGGCTTCAGGGAGATATCAACCTCCGTGCTTCTTACAAGGATGGCATTTGGACCATGGGAAGAAGGGGTTAACAGCAGCTCTTTCTCCCGTTAGGCAGTTGCTGGTTAACAGCAGTAAATTCTCATCTGAACTGCAGTTGACCCTGTGCACACAATCATGTTATTCATATTCTTATAAACAGAGGGTACAGTATGTATAATTTCCTAGATGTCTGGGAGGGGATGTATCATAACTAAACTCCAGCTTTTCCTTTGGAGAAACAGAGCCATTTGTTCCTGGTTAGCTTCAAAGCAAAAACTAATTTTTTCCTTTTATGTGTCAGTAACTTGAGTGAAATTTGTCACTTGTTTTTATGAAAAATTCTTTGCCATTGCCTTCATTGCTTAAAAAAAAAAAACCCACAACACTCACACTTCCTACATGGTACCAGGGACTTGAAAAGCAGTGACAGAATGGTGGTGTCATTTCTAGTCATGGAAACTCACAGGAGTCCCACAGAATGGCCTGAACACCATCCATCCATCCAACGAGAATCTATTTTCAAGAGCCTACCATGGGAGTGAGACCACTGGTGACATCTTGTTCCAATTTAAGCAAGGTTGAGCTGTGGGCCAGCTCCTTCAAATCATAACCAGCACAGAAATTACCTCCTACCCAAAAACCACAAGGGTTAGACTCTGTAAAGAATGAATCCCGGAAAAGTTGGAACTCTCGGGTCTAGGCATATTTCTGAAGCGATCCAGTCAAGAACAGCATTTTCATTTTCTTTGGTTGGGGCATTTCTTGTTTGTTCTGGGATGCAGGACAAGGGTGGTTGGGGTTGATGAAGAGCTGCTTTATTTTTCCTTAAAAAGAACTAACAGCTCCTTCACCGCTTTGCTTGGAGCCAGAGCTATTTAGAAAATGCTCAACCTATTTTTACCTTTCTATATACATACTTAATTGATACCATGTCATTAGCAAATTACCAAAAAACATGAGCTGACACACTCTCAGAAATGACTCAGAGTAAACAGGAGGTCTCTCTAGGAGCAGGCTTCTCTCTGGGGACGGTTTCCTCTGGGCCCCATCTTCACTCCCTGGGCATACCTCGGTTCCCCCACAGGAGCAGGAAGATACTTTAGGGAGGAGGCTTGTCTAGATCCCAAACCCCAAACATCACTATATACACTGTGGCTTTGAACTCACAGTTTGCTTAACCTCTTTAAGTTCAAGTGACCAGTGAGCAAGGAAAGAAATAGGAGTGGCCCACAGATGATTCACATATGTTGGGTACACCCGGGATAAATGAGGAGCAGTCGATTCACATTAAGGATTCAGGAGTGTAATGTGTGTGTCACTATGGGAGGTGACGTAAGGGGCTGAGGAGGGAGGGAGGGAGCGCTGAGGTTGGCGGCCCTCGGTAGCCATCTTGACTGCTCTTGCAGGGGGTGGACAGGTGATGTTGGTTGTAGGGAACCACCTAGCTCTGCATCCCATCTGAAATGGTCACTGGTGGTGTGGCCTAAATTGTGTCTCCCTGCTCCAGAAATTCATATGCTGATGTTCTAACACCCAGTACTTCAGAAGAAGACTGTATTTGAAGGTAAGACTTTGAAAGAGGTGATTCAGTTAAAATAAGGTTATTAGAATGGGACCCTAATCTCTTCTGACAGGTGTCCTTACACAAAGAGATTAGCACCCAGGCACACACAGAGGGTGGACACAAGACAATTCTGGGTGAGGACACAGGGAGAAGGAGGCATTCGCAAGCCAAGGACAGAAGCCTCGGAAGGAACCAGACTTGCTGACTCCTTGATCTCTGACTTCCAGCCTCTAGAACCATGAGATAAATTTCTGTTAAATCCCCCAGGCTGGTGTTTTGTTCCAGAAAGAATGGCAGCCCTAGTCAACTGATACAAGGAGGGACTAGCATTTGCAATGTCAAATTATTCTGGAATTCCTGGCAAACTTTGTATATTTTCAGAATTTCCTCAAAAGAAGCAAATTGAGAGGAGTCTTTCTTTGGGATTTTAAAATTGGGAAAAGGGGTAGCATTTGAGAAGTTTTACAACCACAGTCCCTAATATATCTCTATTTTCCTCATGCCTCTGGTGATTTGTTGGACACCCCCACGGTTGTTGGACATGCTGAGCCTCTCCTTCCTCCCTCCTCAAGCCTTATTTCATCCTCAGGCACCTGGCCTCACCCTCCCACTGTGCATGAACATCACCAACAGCATCTCCAAGCCTTCTCCATCACTTCTCCATCACTTCTAAATACGTCCCCAATTGTGGTTTTCATCTGTGGAACGTCTGATGTTTGACCTCATCATCACCCCTGTCTCCCACCCCTCCCCCACTGATTTCTTCTGACAGAAGGAATTCTCACTTTCTGTGAAAATTCTACATGCTACAAAAGCATATGGAATTAAAAGTAAAGACTCGTCCCTCTTCCCCACCCTCAGCCTCCTTAAAACAGTGAGCTGTCCATCCACTGATGAAGGGATAAACAACAGGTGGCAAATCTATGCAATGGAATTTGGCAGTAAAAGGAAATGAGGTATTGACCCATGTCACAACACAGATGAACCTTGAAAACATTACGCTAAATTAAAGAAGCTAATCCCAAAGGACCACATACAATATGATCCCACTTACAAAAAAATATCCAGAATAGGCACATCTATAGGGTGGAAAGTAGTGAGGGATTCTCAGGAAATAGGGGAAAGGCAAATGGAGAGTGACTGCTAGTGAGTTTGAGATTTCTTTCGGGGGCAACGGCGGGGGTGGTGATGAAAATATTCTAAAATTAGACTGTCATGATGATTGCACAACCCTGCAAATATATTTTTTAAATGTACATTTTATACTTAAAAATTTAAATTTCATACTGAGTTGTGTGGTTTGTGAATTATCTCACAATAAAGCTATTAAAAGGGGGGGACAACATAGCTAAATGTGGAAGCCAGAGGGCCCCTGGGTAACATACAGAGATCCTCACATCCTACAGTGAGAAGGCAGAGAAGGCTGAGGACAGACTCAAGATTTTAAATCCTAAGAGTAAATTTAAGTCCTAAGAGTAGCTGAGCTCAAAAGAAGGTAAATCCAACCAAGATATGTCATCTTTACCAAGACTACGTCCCTTTTTGAGAAGCAACAGGACCCTGATACATGGAATGAGGACATCTGAGTGGATGTGTCCAAAAATCTGGAATTCCCAGATTTCCGTAAACCTCCTGAGCCCACCGAAGTGACCCACTCCTTGCTATTACACAGTCTCAGAATGTGTAATTGGTGCTTAGTAATCTCTCTCCCACCACTGTCGTGGTAGTGAGACCAGCTTCAATAGTAAGAGCTGCAGGTTAGCCCACTAATTTACATCTTCAGAGTTTCCCTGGAAAAGAGGCCCATTGGAATCCCAGAGACACTGTTCTCAGACCTGTTTCAAAACAACACAAAGGCCTGTTTCCACAAAATCACAAACTTCCCCTCTCCACTCAGAATCTGCCTTTCTCTCCACCTCCCCACCTTACCTGGAGGCCAATAACGAGGGTTAGGTCACTTCATCACACACCTGGGGATATGCTGGTCCAACTAAATGATAATAGGAGGGTCTGCAGCACCTGCCTTTTGTCCACTCTCAGGAGCTGGGAGAACACACAGAGCACTGGTTATGTGGGTGCTTTAGCAAAGGAGCCAGGATAGAAGGTTGGGTGAGAGAGGGTTTAGTGCTTTGGGAGCACCCTCCTGGGATACAGGATTTAATAGCTTGTCAAGGCCCCAGGGGATGGTGCAATTGTACTTAGAGCATGGAGAGAGCAATGGGCCACATGAAGCAAAGTAGAAATGCAAATGGTGAATGGACGGACTGAAAGTCTCAGAGAAATGGGCACACTGGAGTGGACAGTGTTATAGGGAAAGCCTAGAGGATGCCCTGCCCCCCCAAAGTGCTAAGGAAGGTGCAGAAGAGATGGGCTCCAGCTTCTCTGAGGGGTTCAGCGGTGGCTCTGTGGGGGATGTTGCCACAGAACTGGGCTCACCCACAGGAAAGGGCATAGCAAATCCCCCCAAACAATCGAAGCCAGGTGATGGTAATCACCGTCAGGAGCCAGGTGGAGGCAATTATCACATGAGTGCCCAGATCAGAGGGGCAGCCAGGGAGCCAGGGGGAGCTCCGGAAATAATTAACAGAACATGGGCCCCCTGACAAGGGACAGAATAGATGGACATCCAGGGAGGCTACTACTGCATCTGTGCAATTACAAAATAAAGGATGGTTGAGCTAGAAGTTGAGAGTGGTGGCTCCAATAATCACCATTACTTTCTCTGTTTCTAGACCTGTGGCAGTTTGTAGACCCAGAACCCATTTATTAAAGGAGTAGCTGAGCCCCAGGAAGGAGACCCTGATATTCCATAGGAAGTGTGTCTGGTAATGAGTCTCTTAGCTCTTCCCTAGAAGGACCTATAGCCATCAACTCAGTTAACGGGTCACTAGAGAAAGGAAACGTTCAACCATTTCAAGACTGTTGGTTATGGGGTCCAAGTTGACACTGCTACCTGATGACCCCAAGTGGCATCATGCCCCACCCCCACTACAGTGAGACACCTATGGGGGCGAGCAGTCCTGGCCATGGCCCAGATCACTGCAGGTCCACTGGCTCCATAGACTGGCCCAGCGCTCATTGCGCCCATCTCAGAATGTGTCATTCGTGCTTAGTAATCTCTCCCACCAGTTTGTTGGACTGTGGGGTAAGAGGTCTTGTGGAAGTGAGACCAACTTCAATGGTAAGAGCTGCAGGTTAGCCCACTAATTTCCATCTTCGGAGTTTCTCTGGAAAAGAGGCCCACTGGAATCCCAGAGACACTACTCTCAGACCTGACACGAGGTAATGGATTCAAGTAACTCAGAGATGGACTGTGGTGGGTCTTCTCAGCTCCTACAGGGATTACTTTGTTTGAAGAGAGGTCCTCACTCAGGACCACAGCCACGTCCTAGAAGGGCTGGAATCCAATGCTTGATTGTTGTGGGCATATGAAGACCTGGCGCCATTATCCCAACTTGGCACAATGCGACAGGCTCAGCTCAGCTCCCAACGACCTGTAGCACCATTGAGGCCCCACCGAGACTGCACTGCAGCTCAGCTTCACTCTCTGCCCAATCCTGGTTCCTTCCCTTCCAGTGTACTGACTCTCAAGGGCGTCCCTATGAACCTCCAGCTCCCTAACCTCCTTCCCAGAACCTGCTTCCCAGGGAACCCAGCCTGTGATAAGACAGGCCTGGCTCTTCATTTTCTCATACACGTAACACCTCTGTAATAGTCATTATTCCCCACTCCATGCCCTCAAGAAACTATATAGGAGAGTGCTCTGCCAAAATATGGAAGCAAACCAGGGAAGAGTCCTGGGATCCAGGCAACCAGGGATTTGGCAAAACAAGGAGGTGAAAGGAAGCTCCAGAGGACATCTGTGGAGTGGCCAGTCCATTCTGGAACTGGAGGATAGCGATATCCAGGAGGGACTTCTCCAGAAAAGAAGAACACAAAGGAATCAAATACCTGATGTGTCTGAGTATGTTCAGAACACTCTGGACTTGCGCGGCCTCAGTTCGGGTCTGGAGCCTTAGGTCCCCAGATTATGAAGCAAATGAAGAGATGACCACATGGGACAGTTATTAACATCTGAAAGACCAAAATATTTCATGAGAAAGAAAATAGACTCTGAGCTCACCACTTGGCTGGGCTGTGAACAATATTTACCTGGTTCTCACAGTGCAAACACCGAATATTGATTTAACAAAAAAAAAAAAAAGAAGAAGAAGAAGAAGAAACTATTGGGAAAATAGGAGGAGAGGCAAGTTTGTACGCGTGGAGGGTGACGTAAGAGCTAAATCCTCATTCTCTTCAGTGGGAGGCCATGGGGTCATATCTAAAATTGGAAAATAAGAGAGAAAGAGGGTAAACAGACATTCTGACCTATGGAAATAAATATCATGAGAAAGAACTACAAGAAGTAGAAGTTACAGCTCTGGCCAGAGAAAATCCAAGCAGGGGAGAGTCAAGCCAAGAGCTACTTGCTCTTTTTTGTTGTAAATTGTGTAGAACTCTTTGACTTCTTGAAACTATGTGTCATGTGTTTTAAAGTGGGTGGGAGATGTGCTGAATGGAGGATGGGCATGAAGGGGGGCACATGTGTTGAACACTGGGTGTTAGAAGTAAGCGATGAATCACTAAATTCTACTCATGAAACCAATATTGCACTATACAATAACTGATTAGAATTTTAAAATTTGGATAAAATAAAGTAGCCTGTGTTTACAATAATAAATATTAACTTTTTAAAGTGAGGGAGCCCCATAAATACTTGATTGATGGATGGATTGATTGACTGCTTTGTCTAATATAAACCAATGGATTATTTGATTTTGATAAAAAGTGCCATCAGTAAGGAGTGGATCCTAGTTATCAGGTAAACTCACAGCTTGTCTCTTCCTGCTTCAACCACAGTCCCCACCCACCTCACCCAGAGGAGAACTAGGAAACCAGCCAATGACGGGCCCTGAGTCACTGCTGGGATGACCAGGAATGCTGTCCCCTGGTGCTGGCCCTTCATTTATTTACTTAGGAAAATCCCTTCATTCAGAAATGATGCTCTTCTAACTTATATTATGCAAATGTTCAAACATGCAAAAAGTGGAAAGAACCTGAATTTACCCATTTGCTACCTTCAACAGTTAACCAACATTTTACCCATTCATTTTATTTGCCCCACCAAAACGGCCCCATTTCTTCTGTCTGGAATATTTTAAAGCAAATCCCAGACATTAGGATATTTAACCAATAAACAGTTTAATATGCATCGCTAGCTGACAGGACCTTTGGATTGAATTAGGATTCAAGTAAGGTCCACACATTGCCTTTGATTGCTATGCCTTTTCTCTGTCTGTCTCTTTTTAGTTTCAGAGGTTGAGTTCAGTGATTTATCAGTTGCATACAACCCCCAGTGCTTGTTCCATCACGTGCCCTCCTTCATGCCCGTCACCCAGTTACCCCATCTCCCCACCCAAATCCCTTCCAGCAATCCTCAGTTTGTTCCCTAGACTTAAGAGTCTCTTATGGTTTGCCTCCCTCTCAATGTTCATCTTATTTTATTTTTCCTTCCCTTTTCTTATGTTCATCTGTTTTGGGATCTTAAATTCCACATGAGTGAAATCATATGGTATTTGTCTCTCTCTGACTGACTTATTCTGCTTAGCATAATACCCTCTAGTTCCACCCACATTGTTGCAGATAGTAAGATTTCATTCTTTTCAGTAGCTAAGCAATATTCCATTGTATATATAGACAGAATCTTCTTTATCCATTCATCTGTTGATGGACATCTGGGCTCTTTTGATGTTCTGGCGATTCTGAACATTGGTGCTATAAACACTGGAGTGGGGGGTGCCTGGGTGGCTCAGTCAGTTAAACATCCACCTTTGGCACAGGTCATGATCCCAACATCCTTGGATCAAGCCTAACCTCAGGCTCCCTGCTCAGAGGGGAGTCTGCTTCTCCCTTTGCTCCTCCCCACTTGTGCCCTCACTCTCTCGCTCTCTCTCTGAAATAAATAAAATCCTTAAATTTTTTTTAAATTAAAAAAATAAACACTGGGGTGCACATGGCCCCTCAGATCACTGTGTTTGTGTCCTTTGGCAGCAACCTGTTTGAGCTCAGCTGCAGCAACTTCTCGCTAGACACATTTATGAAGGCAAGAGAAACAAAAGGCAAAATGAACTATTGGGACTTCATCAAGATGCCTTTTCTCTTTTACTCTTTAACAGCCCCTCCCTTTTTTTCTTGCCACTGATTTGTTAAGGAAACTAAGTCATTGATACTGTAGAATGTTGAGTATTTTTGCTGTGGCTCAATGCTTTTTTGTGTCATTTAAGTTGTTCCTCTAGCTCTTGTGTTTCCTGTAGATTAGTTGTCAGGTGTAGAAGTTTGAAGAGATCCAGGATCAATGTTGGAACAGAATAGAATGATGCCATGGGCTTCCTCTCATACTACATCACAAGGCTCATAATTCTGGTTGCCCTACTTTGACTACTGCCGAGACTGGTTATTAGGTTCAGTGTCAGTCCCATCTCTATAGCATGAAGTTCTCCACAAACTTTTCACCTAAAGATTCTAGAATCTGTGATATATTGTTTCCAAAGACGGCCAGCAGCAACACTTCCCTGGTTTTGCCCCAGAATTATGGGAAATGGTGAGATGTGGAAGAGTGGTTGCCATGTGTTTCCTGTTCTTTCTTCTTGTGACCAGCTATGCCCTATTGCAGCCTCCCTGTTGTCTCATGTTGTCTCTCATGTGTGGAGGGAGGATAATTTGTCTTCCTAGTATAAGGTCTCAGATCAACAGGAGTTACAGCTGAGGAACCAGTTTAGCTAACAAGACCGTGAACTTTCAAAAGATGCCAAAATGGAGACATGTGGGGGGAGCTAAATGCATTTTGCATGTGGAAGGGATATAAACTATTGTGCTTAGGGGACAGACACTGATAAGTTGCTTCTGGGATGCCCATGCCTCCCATCAGCCCATGTCCCCTTCCTCTGAATCTGGACTGACTTTGTGATTTGCTTCAACAAGAAGGTAGCAGAGATGACACGGTGTCCCTTGAGGGTTTAGTCCTTAAGAGACCAGTCAGCTTTGATAGCTTCTTCCTCTATCCTTGTGGAAGCCAACCAACATATGATGAGAGGTCACCTGCAGGAGAACCAAGGCTCCTTGGTGACAGTCAGCACCAAGACCTGCCATGTGAGTGGGGCCATATTAGTACAGTCCTGACTGAGCCTCACAAAGAATATACCCACATAAGTGACTCCAGCTGACCCACATGATGGTGGTATCAACAGATAACAGAGATTCTTGATAGATAGATACACAGACAGATACTAGATAGATAGATAGATACATCCATCCATTGATGACTATTACCTGGACTCATTAGGGTTTCAAAACGTGTTTTTTCTAATTTCCTCCTCATTGATTAACTGGAAATCTGCTTTAAAAAAAAAAAAAGGACAACATCCTGTAACAATGATTTGTTTACCCTGAAAGGTAAATATAAGAAAGGGAGGACAAACACTTGATGTTACTTTTTGAATTTTCATAGTGCCCTATAATTCCAATTCACCAATGAGATTTGGGTTTTTTGTTTTTTGGGGTTTGGGGGAAGGGGTCTTTTGCTTTTATTGTTTTTGTGTTTTAGCATCATTATGAGGATATTTAGATATTTATATGTCTAATTTGTTTCAACCTGTTGCAGTTATTATCCTTACTGATACTCAAGTAGCCCCCTCTTTGGCCCAGGGGAGGCTCTGCTCCTCAAGTTGGATCTGTGTTCTTGTGATAAGACCCCATTAGTCTTAAGAACTTCCTTGTTTGGTGGCATAACAAGATACCCTAGGTTCATCACATACGGTTCCTGCCCCAGATCTGGAGTCAGCCATTTCTCTAAGGAGTCCTAGTTCCTTTAGTGGGAAGTAGAACCTATTTATTCTCAATTTATATTCAATTCCAACAAACTTAGAAATTAAATTTCCAATCCCCAGATACTTAGCATTATTACATTAAAAATGGGCTGCTATTGACAGGTACTCGCAGCTCTAAGATGGTCAGTTAATAGCCAATTAATAGGAGAGAGAACTGGAAACAAATGATGAAGGGCAGACATATGAACTCCAAAATTTCAGCCATCTGGCCCCATTCCACATTTACATTTTCCAAGAAGAGATCTTCATTATTCCCATGTGAAATTAACCTCCTTTTCCAGCCATTTCTTAAATTTTATTTATACCTCTACTCTAATATTTATCAAACTGTTGTTTTGGTCTGTTGTCCAGACCTCAACGGTCCATTAGAATCATCCAAAAGGTTGCTTATGAACAAGATAATAATGAAAAATAAAACATTTTTAAACAGATGTAATTGATGTGTAATACTGTATAACAGCATTAGATATAGCATATAATAATTTGCTCTATATATAAGTTGCAAAATGATTGCCAAAATAAGTTTAGTTAACATCCATCAGTGCACGTAGCTACAGCTTTTTTTCAAGATCTATTCTCTTAGCAGCTTTCAAATATACAATAGAGTTTTAACTATATTCACCATGTTGTACATTATCTCTCCAGAATTTCCTTATCCTATAACTGCAAGTTTGTACATTTTGGCAACTTTCACCCATTTCCCCTTCCTATATCCCATACCTATGGCAACTGCCAATCTGAGCTATGAATTCAGGGTGTTTTTAGATGCCAAGTATAATTGAGATCATACAGTAAAAAATTAATTAAAATTTAATTTAGTATTAATTTATATATTAATTTATAATTACTAATATATAATTATTATATATAATATGTATTATATATTATATATAAAATAAAATATATAAAATATAAAATATAATTATTAATATATAAATTAATTTATAAATTAATTTAATTAAAAAATTAATTGGGGTGCCTGGGTGGCTCAGTCAGTTATGCATCTGCCTTGGGCTCAGGTCATGATCTCAGGGTCCTGGGATCAAGTCCCACATCAGGCTCCTTGCTCAGCAGGGAGTCTGCTTCATCCTCTGCTCCTGTCCCCTCTCATGCTTTCTATCAAATAATTAAATAAAATCTTTTAAAAAATTAATTAATTGAATAAAATAAAATGATGTCTGGGTCCTAAAGTCAGAGAATCATATTAAGCAGGTCTGGATATTTTTGAAACTTGCCAGATGTTTCTGATAGATTGTCATGATTGAGAATCACTAATCTATGACCCTGGGAGGGTAGAGCTTCACTCAGTAGTTCTTGTACCCCACTTAGCCGTGTTACCCAGAACTGCCATTCAAT
>PISX010031526.1:0-17287 GCA_004024625.1 Mellivora capensis
GCAGACCTAACATGGCCAGACTGCATGGTTTGTTAAAGAAGGTTGGCATTTAGAGTTTCATATATGGAACATCTCACTTAAACAGTCCTGACAACTGAGCTAAACGTGTTTGCAAGGAACCACTCTGTGGGTCAAATCAAATTTGTCAATGAGTTGGCGTTAATTCTGGGGTAAGTGGTTACTTTGCAAATTCTTCAGCATTGATGAAGGAGGAAAGAGGGGAGAAAGGAGGGACTCGGTGGGACGATGGCGAACAGTCATGTCCTGACCCATGTTTCACAGTCTAAAGAAGCAAGTTCCAGGTAATGTATGGACTGGCCTGTGCTGAGTGTTTGCCAGAGTAGTCCCGGGCCCCAGGAGTGAGCAGAGAAGAAGCACTGGGGACACAGTGGCTTAGTGGGGAGGATCCTGTAGGACTCAAACTACAATGATGGTGAGGTCTCGGACAGAGAAGCACCGTCACCTGCAGAAATGCACACCACCACTTAGGAGGTCGCTCATTGCTGGATCTCTAGGGAAACACTGCTTGGTGACCATGTGCAGGACAGGAGTCCTCTGTGTGGCTGAGACAGAGAGTAGACCCCCAGAGAGTGTGTGTGATACTTATGTCAGGGGGTCTGGAGTAGTGAAGACCCAGGAAACGTCCTTACTCCAGGGACAGGAAACCTCCTTCCTCCAAGGGAGTACCAGTCTCCTGATTGACTATTAACAGGGGCTCCTCCTGGTACATGAAGGATGTAGAGAGTACTAAATACTGCTGGGTGCCTTCCAGCCCCCCTCCCTCATCACACACACATGCAGAAGCACACACGCATGTGCACACATTTACACACATAGTCTTGGATACACAGCCTGCATGGATGTTACAGCGGTGGGACCTGGGCAAGGTGCTTTGACAGTCAGACATACTAAATTGAAAACTAATCTTTTGTCTGTGTCAGGTACATTCCAGCTTTTGGAAATGGGTCCATGGTTAGTGCCACCTTCTGCCCCCCTGTTTGTGCCTTTCAACACCTTGTAGCAAACAGACGATTTTCAAGCAGCAAACAGATTTGGTCTAATCAAGTTAATTAAGAACACCAGCATAATAGGCAAAGATGGGCATTCGGGTTTCCTCTACTGTAGCTGTGAAACAATTCTACACCGCTCTGCTCCTGTGCAGGCTTGGCATTAGATAAGCTGTCGCTTTTTCTCAGGCACACAGAAGGTGTATTAAGTCAATCTATATGCTGCGTGAGTGGGGCGAGTCACCTTGCCTGTGCATCATCCAATCTTCATTTGTGAAGAGTTCCATGGAGGGCCTCCTGCTACAGCCCCCCTCTGCTGCCTCTGGGGCTGCTGGTGCAGAGGTCAGCATCTCCCTGATCTAATCCACAGAGCTGGGGACGATTTGTTCTCTTATCCAGATTACCGGAGTGGCTACCAGAGCTGCATATGAAATCTACTGTGACTGATTATTAGAGCATTAAAGATCCCTTTTGGTGCCTGCATTTTATCCCCCAATTTCATATTAGTAACCCTTTTTATTTCCCAATATCCCCTGTGTCTGACAGTGCGTCCTAACCTCTGACACCAGGAAGTCAGTCAATAAACCCAGCGCTCTTTGATCCACAAGATTATGGGATTGCTGTTTATGCAAAGGGAAACATCAGGATGAGCAAATACGGGAGAGAAAACCCCTCCGGAGCAGGGGAGTTTGAAGACCAAGAAGGAAACAACTCGAGAGCATTTGCAATGCAAACCATACTGGACATGTGAGGCTAATTTATCAGTTCTAAGAAAGGAGACCAGATGTGAGGCATTTCTGCCACATGATTCAGGATGCCTTGCGACTCCTCGTGATGTCCAGCAAACGCACTGCCCCTGATGGTCGGCCTGTGATGCTTCCGGAGACACAAGGCAGCGTCTGTCCCGCCCACATCGCTAACAATAATGTCCTTGAAGATTCTGCAACTGGGGACAGTGCCGTGCTCCCCAGGCAGACTTAGAACACCACGGTTAGAGTGGTTTCACTTTTCCATCTATGGTCCTTTGCCCACACCTGGGCGAAAGGATGCTGTCTCCTCGGATGTGAATGGACGTCCCTATATCACACTGCTTGGACTGCCATGCATCTCCCAGTGGCTCCATGTTCCGCTTCTTGTAGCAGGAGCTTTAATTCTCAGATCAGGACTCGTCCAGGCCAGATGTACCAACAATGTGCACTTGAGGTATATGACTCCCTTTTTGTGTCATTTCCTTTGTCTGTGGACAAAGCCCTTTTAGTCATTGTTTTGATCAGGTGAGGACTCAGGAAAATAAATTGGAAAATACCAACACAGAATTGCTACTAAATCCGTCATGTGTCCCCTCTTTCCTGACATTTCAGTTCTGTGTACTTCCTCCGCAGTCTTCTCCAGAGAGAAGGCTTTCCACGGAAGCTGGTGTTCTGCCAACAGATTGAGCTCCATTTGCCTTTGTGCATTTCCCTAATGAGAGAAGGTGCACAGCATGATGGGTGAATACTATTTTGCAATATTACCAATTTTTTTTATTACTGTGTATTCCATTTACCTTTATCCATAAGAGTGGAGAACAGACCCATGCTTTTTCATCTCCAGGGAAATCTGAGGATTGGCAGTGTGTTTACAAAAGTCCAGACTCATGTGGAGATTATGCAGGAACTCCTGAAGAAAAAGCCAAGGAGAATGAGACCCAGTGTCTTGGAGGAGCCTGCGAGAGAGCATGCTTCCTCACCCACCTCCCACTGCCCCCTCATTAATGGAGACTCCTCCCTGGTGGGCACTAGGCACAGAGAGAACTGAGGACTAGACCATCCCCTGCAGGGATGAGACTGGGAGCCAGGCATGGCCCTGGAAGTGTCCCTGAAGTTCCCACATCAGAGGAATGGAACCTGGGACAGTAGCTTTGCCTCCAGGGGCTACAGAGGGGTGGGCTTCAGTGTCAGCCTCAGGAAGCTGACAGCTGAAAATTAGACAGGACCCTTTTCTTCCAGACAGTCCTGAACACTGCCATGAAACCGAGAGGAGGTGAGGGAAAGAATAGCAGGGGCAGCCTCACGGGGACGGCTCTGTGAAAGAGAAAGTTGGCAAGCCAGCCCCACAAGATGAAGATGGAGAAGGGTGCCTGGGGCCAGTAGAGGATCCTCATGGAACCCACAGAGCTGTTGACGTGGTAGATGGTGACTTTCAGTCATGCTGCTTGAATGATTTCCAAGTTGCTTTTTCAAGGGAGAAAAGAGAATTGTAACAAAACACGTGGACTTCAGGATGTAGATATTCCACTGAGGGCTGCATCAAAGATAATGCTCCTCAAATAAGAGCATCCAATCACTTTAATTTCAGAAAATATATAATCATTGGCACACTGTTTCATGAAAGATAGAACATCAAATTTTGTTGTATTTTTAGATGACTTTATGGTGATGGCCAAGCTATATACTTCAAGAGAATGGGTTCCTGGGATGCCCAAGTGGCCCAGGGGGTTAAGTGTCTGCCTTCACCTCAGGGTCCTGGGATCGAGTCCCTCATTGGGCTCCCTGCGCAGTTGGAAGCCTGCTTCTCCCCCTGCCTGCCATTCCCCCTGCTTGTGCTCTCTCTCTCTCTCTCTGACAAATAAATAAAATATTAAAAGAATAGATCCCCTTTTCCCTATGAACATCTATCTAGTGATAAAAGTGCTTATTTTAAAAGTTATCTTCTTACACAAGAATTATACTAACTTTGCATATGCTTTTGAGTATCACAGATATGATATGTTACATGAAAGTACATGTAATAAATATAAATTAATATTTATTTTAAGTAGGTTTGCTCTGGTAATACTTTATTACAAGAAACTTTGAAGCATGACATGGGATTTTCATAATTAATTGTTTATATATTAACATTAATTAATTTTCCAACAAATCTGAAAAAAAGTTTACTTTTAAGTAAGAAGAAGAAGAACCATTGCTCCTTTGAATCATGGAGTTTGGAAGATTCCACTAAATTCCTTGTAAGTTGCTAAACAATGTTTCTAAGGAATCATATGACATCTTCCTTGGTATATTTAAATACATATTCAGAAAACACTCTTTTTAGAATATGGAAATGTCAAAATAAAATCACAAAATAAGGGCATGCCCCATGACCTTATTTTCTAGCCAATTTTAAATAAAATGCATCCTCCCTTCTTGTCAAACCACTGAACACTGGAAGTAATGCTGTCAGATCTGCAAGCCTCAGAGTGTGGGAGGCATTTGATTTCAGAGGTGCTGGAGGCACCTCAGAGCTTCAGAACCCAGCTCTGGGGAAGGTGTCCTACTGCTCATTTATCCGCAGCCCCTCCGGACTCAAGAGATCTGCAGCGATCATCCCCACTCTCCAGGAAAGATGCCTGTGGCGTGAGGCTGCTCCTGCAGGCGCACTCTGGGGAGGTTCCTCTGCCTGCCTGTCCCCAGGATGCAGATCTAAGGTGACCAGACCTCAGGTGGGAGCGTCCATGAGGACTGGAGCCAGGGAATAGTGCCAGAGGCATGAACTCCAGACTCAGGGCCAGGAATGGGCTACGTTCTCTAAATCTTAGCATCTTCTGTCTATAAACAAGGGGATTTTGACAGATGCCTTCAGGTCCATGCAATTTGAAGGGGTGGGATTGAGGAAGGGGAAAACTAGCTGATAGAAGGTGTGGGTAGGCAGATGAGCCATAACACAGCATAAACAGAGGCATCTATTACACACCCCAGTCCGTGTTTCAGCACAGAGGGAGAGGGGCAGGGGAAGCCATTCTAAATGCTGAACTGAAATAACACAACATGAAGGGAGTTGCCGATGTTTAACGTCATAGAAATGTAAAGGTTTCCTTTGTCTCAAATAGCATAAAACTTAAAAGACTCATGACAAATAAAAAAATACTACACATGGAGTTTAAAACTCTTTACGTACAAAAACTCACAAAAATTTTAAAGCTTAATAATAAAAAGAACTGAGTCTGTGTATATTGAATTTACAAAAGAGGACAGAGGAAGAGCAGTAAATACACATGAATTATTTAATCCTACCAGTACACCAGAAAGAAGGAAGGAAAGACAGAAAGAAAGATAAAAGAAGGAAAAGAAGGAAGGAAGGAAGGAAGAAAGAAAAGAAGGAGGAAAGGAAGGAAGAAAGAAAGGAAGGAAGGAAGGAAGGAAGCAAGCAAATGTTAAGTACTGGGGTTACCACAAGGGCCCTGTCACACTGGGAATCACTCACATTTTTATGTTCAAGATATTGGGAAATGCAAATTCCTATCCATGGACACCGAGTGAGGTAAATTAGGGAAAAATTAATTGAGGATGTTGGAGATGTTAATGAAAGGCCTCAAAGACATTCTTGCTCTTTGAGTTTAAGTTCCACTTCTACTAAATTTTCTTCAATAAATCAGCAGTTATAATACTAACCTCTGGGACAACATGTGCACCAACATGTGAGCTGCACCAACAGCAGACTTGGCCCTGTTTGTTCCTGCTTGAGGCTTCCTGACTGGAAAAGCGGGAGTGGGGCTCCCGGTCACTGTTGAACAGAATCCACGGCGTCTTTGTACCCTCTCTCAGTGTGCTGAAACCTATCCAATGTACACGTTCTCATCCTGGATTTGTGAGAAAATGGAGGCTCAGCATGTGAGCAGACAAAAGTGACATCACATGCCACAACCTGGCAGAATTGAAAAATGGACCCTCCATGTGATTCCAAGCCAGGGAAAGAAAGGGCCTGTGAGCTTCTTTATGGGGTTTTCATTGTATCAGTGGGGTTGGGGGGAAGAGAGGGATGGAGGGCTTGCTAGAGGGGGTGATGGGGAGAGGTTTAGGAAGAGCGATCTCATAGGAATATAAAAGATGTGGAAGAGTGGATGAAGACAGAGTCAAAATAAATCAAAGTCATTTTTCTTAACCTCTCCGAGTTGCCTCAATCTCTCAAATTATTTAATGACATTTTCAGTTTTACCTACGAAAGTATAGAATTTGTTAATTTAGCCAAATACTTAAAACTTCCAAATATGAGAATAGGCAAGAAGATATTGAAAAAATAGTTGCATATCGAACTACATTTTTGGTATCACTTATCACGGAACACAGAGTATGATTTTATCTGTACTGTCACCAGGTAGGTCTGATTTAATGGTTGCTGACTAGTGAACTTCTTTTTTTTTTTCTTTTTTAAAATTTATTTATTTGTCAGAGAGGGAGAGAGAGCAAGCACAGGCAGAAAGAGTGGCAGGCAGAGGCAGAGGGAGAAGCAGGCTCCCTGCTGAGCAAGGAGCCCGATGTGGGACTCGATCCCAGGATCGCTGGGATCATGATCTGAGCCGAAGGCAGTCGCTTAACCAACTGAGCCACCCAGGCGTCCCTGACTAGTGAAATTCTTAAATAGGGCCAGACAATGCTATTCTTCTGAAACAAAAGTAAAGGTTAAGTTATCCTGTGTTTTCACTTACGAGCGTGGCCAGATTGTCAAGTGAGGTCTGCATGGAAAACCTTTATCAGGATTTGGACATTATTGGAAAAATGCCCAGTAGTGTTGGGATCTTCTTGTTACTTTTCCTGCAGACTACTTCTTTTCTCTTTGGACTTATTGATCCATGTTTATTTATATTCCTAATTTTTTTCTGCCTTCGATTACATTTTGAGAAGGAGAATCGGATGGTGATCTCCACTTACATGGGTCGGCCCACTGGATGGTTTAAGATAAAACCCCGCAGCCCGTGCCTGTCCCTGTGGCATGACATACCTGGTTTAGCCGGTCTATTTCCCGTTGTCTTGTGCTTCAGACTCAGCCTGCCCTGGGCCCTGCACACAGGAAGGTGCACCTCCTGCTCAGCTGGGGCCCATGCATTTAACTCCTGGGGAAGATCGTGGAGCAAGGGATGTGCAAAATCCAATGATGACGTTTAGTTTTGTCCCCTCAGGCAGGTCTGTGAGGCCACGGACATATAATGCTTCTCATCTCTAGAGTGGGGGCTCCGCAGCCTTTGCCACATGGTGGCCTTTGCCAGAGCATTGCCTCATGGATGTTGTATCTGGGAGGCTGAGCCCACACTGGTGTCAGAAACTCTGGCTCTTTATGCTATCTTGGCTCCTCTGGGAAAGAGTCTCCCTGGACACCTCAGTGACACGTCAGGTGGACTGACTGACTGACGTTGGCAACATCCACCAGAAAAGTCTACAGGAAAACCCAACGTTCTGACCCAGAATGCTATTGGACAATCTGAGAGCCAGGCACTGCTCCCATTGTCCAAACGGGAGACGTTCAGACATAAGGGAAGGAGAGATTTAGTGTAAATTAAAGAGAGGCAGGGGAAGACGCTGATCTTGTTTGTAAATAAAGTTAGTAATTTGTTGGAGACTCAGTGATTTTATTCAGAATCATTGAATATTCTGTTTTCTCAAAGATACGAGTTTCTGGAGTATTCTATTCCATCCATGTTGGGATGTGAGAGTCCCCGGCGAGGAACAGGGAAGGATGACCCCAGTGTCAGCCCCTCACACATCAGAGTGGGGGGTCGGGTGGGGTCTAAAAATCTCCAGCACTTCCTTTGTTCTTGTTGCCCTGACCCTGGAAAGACATCTCCGACCCCCATCATGGACCCGTGAGGGATGGTTCCACATCTTATGGAGAAGACTGGATATAATGTTCAAGTTCTATCTTCTCATGGGAAAGAACCACCAGCATGGCGGATGGTGACACCTGTACACCACATGCTTGTGGAAAGACACCCACCCCCTAGGAAGGTCTTCTTCTCCCCCAGCACGTGGAGAGCATATATGAGGTAATTAGTCACTCACTGACATGCTTATTTATGTTTGGTACAAAGTATGAATTCGGAAGATTTCCATGTCTCAGCCAGATCATGGCAAGAACAACAACGCATGTCAAAACTGAAGCCTTAGAGGAGGAGAGGCTTCCCCGCACACGCAGCCGTGTGCCCTGCCGTGGGGTCGCCTCAGAATGGCAGCCATGCGTGCCGAGTGCACCTCAGTCACTGCCTTTCAACTGTGGGCCTCACTCCTGACAGTCAACACCCAACCACCGATGAGAAAACGAGACTTTCCCTTTAGGCAGAAAGTTCTGCAGATGGACATGTCTCCTTAGCAGACCCTTCACGACTGCCTCAGGGATTTCCAACCCCCCTTCCTGAGATAGATATACATGGTCAGATTCATTTTGAAATTAAAGTCTTTTTCCCCTCATGTGGTATCATTTGAATAGAAAAAGGCACTCTTTGATAATGACTACAGATGGGGGAGTCAAAGCCACACATCACCAAGTGTCCTCCGTGTGGAGAGGCAGGAGGGTGGCCACACTGGTCTCAGCCGGCAGACCTGTCCCGGTGGGAGCCCACACCCAGCCTGCACTGCCAAACACCCACCAGAACGGATAATTAAAATAATTACAGAAGCAACAGGAAAGCATAATAAGAAAAAAAAACATTTTAAAGAAATTATTCAGAAAACATTAGAAGCCAACACTCTGAAAATATTCCACTCTGCTAATTACATCTTAATACGTGAAAATATCATGTAATTGTTCAAAGATGAAAGTCTCCCCACAGTTTAAGTTCCATCACAGTGTGATATTTTTCTTTATTTAAGGGCAGTAAATGCAGCAATTATCACAACATAAAGAAGATGCTTTGTTTTAATCTACAGATGTGCTGTGCTCACTCCTGATGAGGTCCCCCCACAATTCTCTCCATGCAGCAATGCCTCCCTTGTTTACCCAAATAGAGCAACTTCTTGGGTGCGTCTTGAACCATTTTTCATAAATCAGGAGGAAAGTGTGTTTCTTTTCCTTCCAAGAAGGCCTCACGGAGCTCTGTCTTATGATTCTGCCATGTCTGGTTGAAATCGTGTCCTGGGTCCGTGATGCTCTGGAAGGCCCATTGGGCAAGGCTGGGGACAGCAAGGCTGTGTCACAGGGGGAGCAGGGGACAGCAATGTGCCGTGCCGACGGCCCTATGAGCAGATCAGAAACTGGGGCCTGGAGCAGCAGAGTCTGGGGTCCTGACTGGCCAGCAGAGGCCCTGCAGGTCCCCACGGCCTCCTCGAGGACCACCCTGAGCCCATGGCTCCCAGGGCCCCGTGTCACTATGGGAAAAGCTAAACATTTGCCATCATATTTGGAAATGCTATAGCTGAGACTATTTATGAGCAGCTAAACACAAAAGCACTTAAGCCATCAGCTCTGTGATGGAGAGGGGGAGATGGCAGAGGGTGGCCACCCCATGTCAGGAGGCCCTGGCCTGGGGCTCCACTGGGTTAGGGGCTACAGTCCAAGGCGGCTCAGTACAGGCTCCCAGCTAGATGTGGACCAGCCCCGAGTTGAGGGCCCCCAGCCAGTGCTAAGATTCCCATGTACTGCAAGGTTCAGGCTCCCATTGCCTGGGGCTCAGAAGGCATCAAGTGGAGACGCACAGGCTAGTGAGCTCTCCAGGCCCCCAGCTGCTCAGAGCCCGGCTTGTGGGATGTCAGGCATGGCTCTGTGGAGGGGGCAACATTTCCTCCCACAAGACTGTGATTTGGTCCTGCCTGGGCCAGTGGCATCCTGGGTTCCTGGGTTGAGAGGTGGGACCCAGACCTGTCAGTCATGTGAGGTGTGTGGTGAGAGAGCTCTGATGGGGGAGGATGAGCAGCAGACGTTGGGTAGTTCCTGAGCTCATGAGCTCCTGCTATTTGGGTGCCTACTTCATGGGATGAACATCCACCATGACTGTTCTGACCTCCCCTGAAAGCATGAAGTCCGTTAGCCATCCTAACGCATACTCATAATTTTACTTTATAATGAACAGAATCTAACAGAATGGGTTTAATTCACAGACATGCATATTTTAATTTTGAAGATGGATAATCTTGAGAATGTTTTTTAGTACAAACGGTTATTTTGCCAGAAACCCCAGAGCATCTGTCATGCAAAGACGGCCACAGGGATCGAAGCCCATAGGCACCTAGTTTCTGTTGGGTGGGATCTTACAGAGACTGGTCTACAGGGCAGGCTGGCAACCCCGCAAGTCCAGCCCCATTTTGGAGGCAGTCTGTGTGTCCTGTCACTCTCAGGGGCTCTGGACCAGATGGGTCCATCACTGCAACCCAGTTCTGGAGTTTGTGTCTGGCTTAGAACAGCAGGATGCAGGTGCTGATGTTGAAGGACCAGCCCGGGCTGCTGAGGCATTGCATGAAGGCCTGGGATGCTGTGCCTTCTCCTGGGTTTCTCTTCACAGTTTGAGCCTTCCCAAGAGGAAAGCAGGAAGCGAGTCCCTTCGCCAGCGTCCTGGCTGGATGGACATGGGCAACTGTGTCTTGGATGAGGAAGAAGGGCCAGAATTCAGTCCTGGAGAAGGGAAGGCTGTTAGTATCTGAGGGCAATGCCTCCTCTTTCTGGTGAGACCAAGTGAGACCAGTGGAACCCACATGGTCTCCTGGTGAGGGGCCTGCCAGCCTGTCCTTGGGGAGAACGGAGCTGGGCCTGGGCACAGGGCTGTTGTCTGGGCCACCTCGCTGGGACAAGACAGTGATTGTTTGAATTTCGGAACAGCTCCGGACTGTGCTCTGATCCCTGGACTCCTCAGTCTCGAGAACGGAAGGGGGGTGAGGTGTCACAGGGGGTACCCCAGAGCCGGTGACAAAGGAGAAACAGGGCTGGGGGAGAGGGAGAAGTGTATGACATAACCACATGTGCAAGAAAAGTTGTGTGAAATGTATTTCCTAGAAGATTTTTCAAGATTATGTTGACAGTTGGGGAATATTACAGAAAGTTGAGGCTTAACCATCAACATCTAAAATCTGCCTGCATTGAAAACCACAGTGACGAGTGTCCTGAATGAATTAAGCTTTGATTTTGGAACATTATGTGTAAGAAAGTGTAGTACAGTGGAAATCTGTGGGTCTTAGCCACCGACGGGCCCATGTTATGGCCCGGGTTTAGCCCTCAGCTTGGGCGCTTGTGTGTTAGTCCTGTTTACACGTGACCTGAGCAAATGGATCAAGTCGTCTGTTTCCAGCAGGCAGACTGCCTTTCCCATGGAAGGCAGCTTTGACGTCGGCTGGTGGCTGGCTGCAGGCCAGAGTGGGCCGCTCTGGGCCCTGGCTCTCCTCCAGGTGGGTGTGTCCCCTCTGGCCCTGTCTGTCCCAAGATAACCCTAGGTGGTCCCTTTCAGTGGCAGTGCCATATAGTTCTGGCAAATTAATGTCATGCAGGACAAGTTTTCACAGACTACTCATCCATTACTGAATAATTTTTCTCAATAAGAGCACTCCGAAAGTCAAACAAAGCCTGCATGCGGTTCAGGGAAATGCTATACTGAGTGCATCAGGTTTATTTTTCCAGCAAAGAAAGCTAACTATTACTTTGACTAATAACTTCAGTGGAATGCGGGTCAGGAGCACCGTGCACTGTGCCTTGCCAAAAGAAATGAGTGCCTGTGGTCCCCTCCCGATTGCACTGCACCTGTGGTCACCCAGATGGGGCCCTGGGCCTGGCCTGTGTCAGCAGCAGAGATCTATGGACTCTGGGTGGGAGAAACCCCTGTGTTCCAGACCCAGGGTTTCTCTGGGTCTGGAACACACAAACAACTATAGGAATCTGTTGGGAAAATACGTCATTCTCCCAGGAAACCTGCTGGTGCTCAGGCTTCATCTTGAGAGAGCATTTGATATTTTAACTGGGGGAACCCGTGCAGACAGCGTGTTAGCTAACAGTGCTTTGGAACAGAAGTTTCCCTGAGAAATGGAGCTTGATCTAAAGGATGCGTTTTGGTTGTCATTGGAGAAGAGAACTTAGCAGCCCCATGGCAAAGGCCCTACATATTCTGGCTTCCTGGGAAGAAGGCTCCAGGGGGCACGCAGCCCTCCTTACCATGTTGCCTACGTGGTTTTCATTTTTCTTTCTGGAAAACTCCCTCCTGAGTTATTAAAAATGGTATACAACTGGAGAAGTCTTAGAGACATCCTGGTCTGAGACCCTGGCGTGGGCTTCGACAGCAGGCTGCAGGAACGGCCGTGCGTCCCTCTGACAAGTAACGTGGCTTCCCTCCAGGTGTTGTGATTCAGAAACATCCCGCTTTGGAAGGTCACAGTGTGTTCATTGAACCACTGATCTTTTCGTACTTTATAGGCAAGATTATAACAAGTTTATATTCTTCTTCCACTTCATGGCCTCTCCCAAGTGTTTTGATGATAAAAATCTAACCTTTAGCACTGTTTGTGCCACTTGTCATCAGTTTGTGACCATTTGTTTTAACCCTGTGTTGTTGGTGCTCCTATGCATGTATTTATGGAGGTTTTTGTTTGACCAATCCCGAGTTTTGAGATGACTGGGGATATGTGAGTGAAGCCCACGAGCTGTCAGAGCAGGACTGGCAGAGTGCAGATCTGAGACCAGGTGGACCCCACCGTGGGAAACATACTAGCTCCTTGTGCCTGTTGCTCTGGACCTTTCTTCTCCTCCTTCAGTTTTTTGTTTTTGTTTTTTCTTTTGAAAATTGATAAACCTGGGGCTTACTATATATATCATATACAGTTCCCTTTACTGCTGACTTTTCTGGGACCCTCCAGAGCCAGCAGCTCACAGTTAATAGGACTTCCCACAGACTAACACTCGCATGTTCAGAGCCCTTGGAATCAGCAGCAGTGTCTTTAAAATCCCGCAGGTGAGCTCCTGAGGTGAAGGGCAGCAGGTGTCTGGCCTGGGGTCAGGGGAGGGACGCTGGGGTCCTGACCACGTGCACTGTCTGCTCTGGGAACAGCACCCTTGGGTGTCTTGCTGCTCATGTCACTCCTGCTGCAGCCAGAGCAGGGATCAGGAATCAAGAGGATGATGTCTCTCCTGTTTTGCTCCTTTGTGAGGATGCCAGAATGATGCTGACATACGGGGTCTGGAGGTTTCCCCCAAATAGGATAGCGAGTGGCCCATTCCCTGAAACATAATGTGCTGCAGAGACTCCAAAGGAAATCTATCTCCAGGAGCTTGCCCTGATGGCAGATCGGACGGGCTGCCAACAATGATAATGTGATGTCATCACCACTGAGAAGCACATGCCGGTGCTGTATCTTTGCTTCTGTAGAAGCAGGTGATGTGAGATAGGCACCAAGCTTCTCTCTTAGACTAGACAGACACCCTGATTCTGAAAATACCCTAACCCTCACAAAGGCCTTGGAAAGGGACAGAACATGGTATAATTAGCAGAGAAAATGTGTATTTTCCCACAGGTGTGCATACAGACAGGAGTTGAACAAGTGCTGTAGGAAGTGATAGTCCCAGAGCCGGGGCCATCCAGATGGTGGGAGCAGTGCAGAGCCTCGTCTCTAACTCAGAAGCTGGGACCACCTCTCTACAAGGATCAGAGACCAAAGAGGCACGACTCTGTGCCGAGGCGTACTGACCATGAGAGCAGAGAGGGCCCATGAAGCAAGAGGGGTGTCACCACAGGCCACCTGTCTGCTGTGTCCTGGGAGCTGTGTCCCAGCTGGGGGGGAGGTTGGACAGGGCTGTGTCCATTGCTGACCACTCAGCCTTCTTGTGAATCTCCACATTGTCCCTGGGCCACGAGGAATGGACACATCTAAAACCCATAGCAAGTAAAACACGAGTTGTGGCGCCCACAGGATAAAACACACACACAAACATGCTTTTAGCTTTCGAGAAATAATTAAAACTAGGGCTGTTCCTTTAACCCAGACATTAACGTGCTCTCCAAGTCAGGCCTCTGGAAGACAAACCACTCCACCCTTGGTAAGAATGCTGCCACAGGCCCTGAGCGTTCCAGTGCTCCCAAATATCCATGACGCCAGTCAGGGAGGCACACAAGCCTGCCCCTCCTTCTGTGGGCCCCGCCCTCATGTTGGGTCACAGTCATGTCACGTCCCTTAGTTACAGGGCACTTGCTGGGTGTTCCTGCACAGCGGGAGTGAGGTGTGTCCCCCACAGGAGGGAGTCACCAAGGAGTTTTGAGGGCCAGGACTGGACATGTTGCCATTTCCTGTTTCCATGTGTAGATGCAAATATTGCTGCTGTTGAGTAAACAAACATAAAATCATTCGTGTGTGAGGACTTCGGGGCAGAGCTCTTCCCAGGCCATCCTTCCCAGTTCCTGGGACACCTGCTGTGGATAGCAGTGCGTGTGTGTGAGGCTGTGCTGGTCACACCCAGAAGCACCCATGCACAGCGTTGGGGGCAGCAAGCTCCTGATGGAGCCCATCAGGGCTGTGGACTGTCAGAGGCGAGGTTGGATTGGATTCTTTCTCACTGATTTTAAAAGTTAGTGATGTCTTATCTGACTGAAATTTGTTTATTTTTTAAGATTTTATTTATTTATTTTACACAGAGAGAGAGAGAGCACAAACAGGGTGAGCAGCAGGCAGAAGGAGAAGCAGGTTTCTCGCAGAGCCAGGAACCAGATACCAGGCTCAACCCAGGACCCTGGGATCAAGACCTGAGCTACCCAGGTGCCCCAAGCATCCAATTATTGATTTCAGGTGGGTGTGGAGCCTGCTTAAGATTCTCTCTCTCTCCTTTTCCCTCTGCCCCTCCCTTCCTCTTACAAATAGATAGATATAAATAAACAAATAAATTTACTTTAAATATAAACATAACAAATAACATGGAGGACATAGGGAGATGGAGAGGAGAAGGGAGTTGAAGGAAATTGCGGGGGAGATGAACCATGAGAGACCACGGACTCTGAAAAACAACCTGAGGGCTTTGAAGGGGCAGGGGGTGGGAGGTTGGGGGAGCCAGGTGGTGGGCATCATGGAGGGCACGCATTGCATGGAGCACTGGGTGTGGTGTAAAACCATGAATTCTGTTATGCTGAAATGAAATTTAAAAAAGAAAAAAAATAAATATAAACTAATATTTACTTTTTTGGAAAGATTTCATATATTTATTTCACAGAGAGAGAGAGAGAGAGAGAGAGAACACAATCAGGGGGACCAGCAGAGGGAGAGAGAGAAGCAGGCTTCCTGCTGAGCAGGGAGCCCGATGCGGGACTCAATACCACAACCCTGAAATCAGGAGCTGAAGGCAGACGCTTAACTGACTGAGTCATGCAGGCATGCCTCAGTCTATCTTTTTAACCCCAGAGAGGTTAAAAGAGGAAGTTAGAGTAAGGGATAGAGCTAAAACAATTAAGCTTGTGAGTCTGACAGACCATTCTAATTTTAGTTCTTGCTGAGCTACTGTCTTGAACTCCCTGATCCTCCAAGTCTTCATGAGCACTAATGTTGATAACACAATCGGGTTACTGTATTACTTTCCTCCCTGTGTATGAAATGCCTCCACTAGTCTCTGCCAGGTAGAGTAAACCCAAAAGGAGGCTCTCTGATGGTCCTCTTCTCACCGTTTGGAGCAGCAGGAGTCGGTCACTGGAGGAAGTTAACGGTGATTACGGTGGCATTGGCATCACCCCTTGTTCTGGGGGCTTATGTACCACATCCTGTGCACAGGGAAGAGTCTGATATCCTGAGGGCATGGATGATTTATGGGCCCTCATGAGTTATCATTGTTCTCAGAAATATTATATTTGAATGAGTACAAATTAAACAAATTTAAAATGACATGAAAAAAAAGTTAGTGATGTGTGCATCCATTAAGCCATTTTAAAAGCCATGGGATTCAAGGAACACGTGCTCAAGGGACTTTGGTGACAAGATCTTGTGCTGCTGTAGAACAGCAGGAGACAAGAGCCAGCCACCACTCAATTCCATGGCACTTCCGGCTTCCCTAGTCTTTAAAAGTCCTTCTCTGAAATGGCTTGGGCTTTGCAACTTTGTTCTTTCACAAACAAGTGTGTTCAAGTGTTTCCTTCTCATCGTGATAGGGAGGCTTCAGTTATTCCTGGGGCTCACGTTTTTCTGTGCCATGGGCTCAATGGAAACCACTTTATCTGGAAACAGAAAGGTTAATTGATGGCAAGTATGTTTTATTAAAATGATTGCTGGGGCACCTGGGTGGCTCAGTAGGTTAAGCCCCCGCCTTCGGCTCAGATCATGATCTCAGGGTCCTGGGATCAAGTCCCGCATCGAGCTCTCTGCTCGGCAGGGAGCCTGCTTCCTCCTCTCTCTCTGCCTGCCTCTCTGCCTACTTGGGTTTTCTCTCTGTCAAATAAATAAATAAAATCTTAAAAAAAAGATTGCTACTAGTAGTAGAAATAAATAAGTGAAGCATATCATATGTCAGTAGCTGCGGAAGTTTTTCTTTCCCGGCTCTGGGAAAGAGATGGTGTGGATTCCCCTCCTCCCCATATAGATGAGGGATGGTCCAGCCACCATGACATCACCATCCAGTTCGCAAGGGGTCCAGAATGAGGCTGCTTTGTCATGAATGAGGAGAAAATGTTCTCAGAGGGGCACTGCCCAGAGTAGAGACAGATAATCATCAAACTCCCACAAATAAATATAAAGGGCAAGTGCAATTGGGGAAAGGTCACCCCATGCCTCTGATGGGTCAGGAAGGGTCTCTGAAGAAATGGTCATCTAGCTGACAGCTGAGGACTGTGTCCAGGAGAATGGGGATTGCAATACAAAATACATCAAATGTCTGCAATATGTCCTCTATAATGAGACAAGGCAGTACTGTTACCATTGAGAATTCTATTTCTAAAAACCTATCATTAATGAATCAATTAAGTTGCCATATGGAGAGAGAGACTAGGACATTCGGGGAGGTGGTCAAAAAACAAAATTAAAATATAAGCATCCTGGAGAAGCTTCATTCTGACCCACGAGTCTCTCCTACCATTGCTTCCCATTATACTTTTAAAAAGTCAGAATTGTTAGAACTCATACGGGAATTCAGCAATGTGGCAGGATATACAATCAAAGCACAGACATCAGTTGCATTTCTGTACACTAAGAATGAGACAGAAGAAAGAGAAATTAAGGAATCGATCTCATTTACAATTGCACCAAAAACCCAAGATACCTAGGAATACACCAAACCAACGTGTACAGGATCTACACTTTGACATCTATAGAACAGTCATGGAGGAAACTGAGGAAGACACAAAGCATGGAGAAACATTCCATGCTCATGGACTGGAAGAAAAAAATATTGTGAAAATGTCTATGCTTCCCAGAGTGATCTACTCATTCAATGCAATCCCTATCAAAATGCCATTGACTTTTTATAGAGCTGGAACAAATAATCCTAAAATTTGTATGAAACCAGAAAGGATAATAAATCATTGAACACTACATTAAAAACTAATGATGTACTATGTGTTGGCTAATTGGACTTAATAAAAAGAAAGAAAGACCAGAAGAGACCCCAAATATCCA
>PISX010031527.1:0-17288 GCA_004024625.1 Mellivora capensis
GGATGTCTCCACCTGGCCTGACCCACCCTTGTATCTGGGCTTGTTACCTGGGGCTGGTTTCTGGGACTTGTTTTTAAGTAAGTCCCCTGGGGGAAGGGGAGCAGGGGCAGTTTAAGGGTTAAACAACAAGGTTTTTGTTTAACAGAAGGATGGAGGCACTCTGGCTAAATAGTTCCTTACATCTGGACATACAGCTTTCTCTACCCAGTAAGTCTGGCACTCCCGACTGGGATTTTATATAATTTTTTAAAAGATTTTATTTATTTATTTGACAGAGATCACAAGTAGGCAGAGAGGCAGTCAGAGAGAGGGGGGGAAGCAGGCTTCCTACTGAGCAGAGAGCCTGATGTGGGGCTCGATTCCAGGACCCTGGAATCATGACCTGAGCCAAAGGCAGAGGCTTAACCCACTGAGCCACCCAGGCGCCCCTTTATATATATTTTTTGAACTATGTCTAATGCTGTGCCTTCTTTGGCACTTACTGACTACTGATTCTTCCTTTGTGGTCCAATATGTGGCTATATCTGTATGTTCCATGTGTTTCTGAAAACAAAAAATAGGGCCCCTAACTCAAAGGTAGAGAGATCTACGTCTGGTCTTGAGAACACACTTCTCCATTGTGTTCCTCGAACTTACATTCTTACAGATTTTTAGAAGTTCTTATAGTTTCTGAGAGAAGTGTTAAGGTCCCCCATGGTGGTGGGGGGTGTTCTTTTCTCTTTGCATTCCGTACATGGTAACGTATATATTTTGAAGCTTTGTTAAGTATAAGTTCATGCATGGTCTATTTTTCTAGTGAATTATTCTTTTTATCATTAAATAACAATCATCCTCTCTGTCAAATAAATAAATAAAATCTTTAAAAAAATAAATAGCAATCATCCTTATACCTCATATTACTTTTTGCTTTAAGATTTATATTATATTGGGCGCCTGGGTGGCTCAGTTGGTTAAGCAACAGCCTTCAGCTCAGGTCATGATCCTGGAGTCCTGGGATCGAGTCCTGCATCAGGCTCCCAGGTCCATGGGTAGTCTGCTTCTCCCTCTGACCTTATCCCCTCTCATGCTCTCTCTCTCTCTCTCTCTCTCTCTCTCTCAAATAAATAAATAAATAAATAAATCTTTAAAAAATATATTTATATCATATTATGTCGTGTTATGTTATATATTGCCACACCCAGCTTGACTTTGGATGGCCCTTGTCTGCTACATATTTTTTCATGCTTTTTACACTCATCTTTTCTTTTCTTTTTTTTTTATTTTTTTTATTTAAAGATTTTATTTATTTATTTGACAGACAGAGATCACAAGTAGGCAGAGAGGCAGGCAGGGAGAGAGGAAGCAGGCTCCCTGCTGAGCAGAGAGCCCGATGCGGGGGCTGGATCCCAGGACCCTAGGATCATGACCTGAGCCGAAGGCAGAGGCTTTAACCCACTGAGCCACTCAGGTGCCCCTACACTCATCTTTTCTGTCACCAGTTTCTACATGTATCCACATGCAGCTGAATCTTTTTTTTTTTTAAGGACTATTTTAACAATCTGGAGATATATATATATATATATTTAAGACTTTATTTATTTATTTGACAGACAGAGCTCACAAGTAGGCAGAGAGGCAGGCAGAGAGAGAGGAGGAAGCAGGCTTCTCGCGGAGCAGAGAGCCTGATGTGGGGCTCGATCCCAGGACCCTGGGATCATGACCTGAGCTGAAGGTAGAGGCTTAACCCACTGAGCCACCCAGGCACCCCTGAATCTTATTTTTGTAGTGTACTTGAAAGTCCCGGTCTTACAAAAGGCACATTTAAACTGTTCGCATTTATAGAGATTACTGAAGATGTTTTGCTTATTTCCATCACTTTGTTCCTCATTTTCTGCTTGCCATGCCTTTCATTTGCTTTTTTCCCACATCCTTTTTAGTTTTCTCTTGGGTCAGTCAAGATTTTTTTACGCTCCCTGACCCCCTTTACTGGATTAGAAGTTATACATCTATTTCTACTCATTTAGAAATTAAATTATCATTATTTTTTTAAATCTTATTTATTTATTTGACAAAGAGAAAGAACACACAAGCATGGGGAGTGGGAGAGGGAGCAGCAGGCTTCCTGCTGAACAAAGAGCCTAATGGATGCGGGGCTTGATCTGAGGACTCTGGGATCATGCCTGAGCCGCAGGCAGATGCTTAACGGACTGAGCTACCCAGGTGCCCCAGAAATTAAGTTTATAATGTGACTTAACAAAGTTTAAGACTTATCATTTTCTTCTTCTTTTTTTTTTAAGATTTTATTTATTTGACAGAGATCACAAGTGGGGGGGGGGAAGGCTCCCTGCTAAGCTAGAGCCAGATGCTTACCCTGATGAGCCACCCAGGTACCCAAGACTCATCATTTTCTTTATCACTCTTAGAAATGTGAAAAACTTAGATGATTTCTGTCCAATTTCTCCTCTCCTGTATTCCGTGTTATTTCCCTTAGTATTCTAGTTCCAGGGGTTTTTCTGAGATCTCTTTTCATATAGATTCAGCAGCACGTTTTGCCCATTTCTTAGCTCAGTGTGGTGTCTTGCATCCCACTCCCACTTCCTGGCTGAAGGGCATCAGTGAAGGGGTCTTTCAACAAAGGTCACGAGTCATTAACATCCTCTGTCTCATTGTCCAACTTTATCCTCCCTCCTTTTTTTTTTTTAACTTTTTGCTGGAGCATAATAAATGTATACACATGTACAGAAAAGTACAGAAATTATTTTTTTTATTTTTATTTTTTAATTTGACAGAGAGAGAGGGAACACAAGCAGGGGGAGTGGGAGAGGGAGAAGCAGGCTCCCCACTGAGCAGGGAGCCTGATGCAGGGTTCAGTCCCAGGACTCTGGGATCATGACCTGAGCTGAAGGCAGATGCTTAATGACTGAGACACCCAGGCGCCCAAAAGTACACAAATTATTGATGTACAGTTTATGAATGTTTCCCCCATCACTGCCCAGCTCAGGAAACAGAACCTCACCAGCACACTAGAAAACCGCCTCAGGCCACCTCCTAGGCACTGTTTTCCCCCAACCTCCCCCCAAATAACTGTTGTCCTAAATTTTTTTTTAAGATTTTATTTATTTATTTGACAGACAGAGATCACAAGTAGGCAGAGAGGCAAGAGAGAGAGAGGGGGAAGCAGGCTCCCTGCTGAGCAGAGAGCCCAATGCGGGGGCTCGATCCCAAAATCCTGAGATCATGACCTGAGCTGAAGGCAGAGGCTTAACCCTCTGAGCCCCTGCACGCCACAATTGTCCTAAATTCTGCTGAAATGACTGGTTTTGTCAATACTCATTTTGGGTGGAAATGGAATCAGGCAGCATGTACTCACAAGGTTGTGTCTTACTTCTCAACATACCATTTGTGAAATTCATCCAGGCTTTTCCATATGTGCTAAAATTTATTCGGTTGCTATACAAAATCCCATTTTATGAATCTGCCACAATTCATGCATCCATTTGACTCTTTTTTTTTTTAAAGATTTTATTTATTTATTTGAGAGAGAGGCAGTGAGAGAGCATGAGCGAGGAGAAGGTCAGAGGGAGAAGCAGACTCCCCGTGGAGCTGGGAGCCCTATGTGGGACTCGATCCCAGGTCTCCGGGATCATGACCTGAGCCGAAGGCAGTCGTCCAACCAACTGAGCCACCCAGGCGTCCATCCATTTGACTCTTGATGGACATTTGTTTTTTTCTGGTTTGGGGCTATTATTAATGAGGCTTGTATGAATGTTCTAGTAGTTGTCTTTTGCTGAACGTACATAGGAAATTCTGTTGGGTGACACTTAACAGTGAGTTAGTGGTTCATAAGTTACTGCATAAGCATTCAGCTTTAATAGACAGTGTCAGATGGTTTTTCCAAGCGATTGTCTAATTTATTTTCCACCAGCAATGTATGGAAGTTTCAGTTTCTCCACATCTTTGTTGACACTTGGTGGTGTTCTTCTGGGTTTGGTCATCCTCCTGAATATGTAGAGGTATCTCGTTTTTTATCTATTTTTTTATTTTTTTAAACTGATTTTTTTTAAGACTTTATTTATTTATTTGATAGAGATCACAAGTAAGCAGAGAGGGAGGCAGAGATGGGCGGTGGGGGGCAGGGAGCAGGCTCCCTGCTGAGCAGAGAGCCCTATCCAGGGCTGGATCCCAGAACCCAGAGATCATGACGTGAGCTGAAGGCAGAGGCTTAATCCACTGAGCCACCCAGGCATCCCATTATAAAAGGTGTTTGTTTGTTTGTTTGTTTGTTTGTTTGTTTTAATGGGTGCCAAATAGTCATCACATGCCTCCCCCTGGCACAGGGGCTCTGGACTCAAGACGGGGCTGGTGAATATGCTGTCCTAATCTCTTCCAAACTGTGTAACTTTCAACAAGTTATTTAAATGCTCTGGGTTTTAGGGCATCTGGGTGGCTCAGGTGGTTAATAAGTGTTTGCCTTCAGCTCAGGTCGTGGTCCCAGGACCCCCAGCATCGAGTCCTGCATTAGGCTCCCTCTGCTCTGAGGGGAGCCTGCTTCTCCCTCTCCCTCTGCCTGCCGCTCTGCCTACTTGTGCTCTCTATCTCTCTGTCATAAAAATAAATAATATCTTTTTTTTAAATTAAAAATATAAAAATAAAAATAAAATAAATAAACTCCTCCAGGTTTTAGCTTTCACAGGCGGTGTCCAGATCCTGAACCGAGGTGGGTGTGTAGTTCCTCAACTGCTAATTAATAATTGATTGGCTTAGAAGGCCTACATCCTCTGAAACTGTGGGTCATTAACTGGAGAACTGCCTTACTTACTCCTGAAAGTCTCCTAGAGACCTGGGAGTGGCCTCCTGTTGCCCGCGGTTTCACTGGATGTGACCAGGGATGGTCAAACCATATGGAAATGAATGCGCTGTGGTCGTTGGAAACCAGAGCCAGCCTCCGTGGCCTGAAGGAATAGCACCTGAGCCTCTGAAGCCACATCCCTTGTTGGATCAGGGGATTAGTCCTTAGTGGCAGAGCTGAAGGTTCTAAGAGGATTCTATGCTGATCTTAGCCGACGGCCTCAGGGGAGAGCTGCTGGCTTCTCGAGGGCTCTGGCTCGCTCTAGCATCTGTGAAATGGGCAGAGTCAAAGTTCACCGCCCACCTCCCAGGGGTGTTGTCAAAGTGAATGGAGAGCTCACTGAGGGAGAATGCAGCGAGTGCCCGGGTCCATAGTGGCGGCCAGTGTTCTCATCCCTGGCAGTATGGACGGGGGACAGTTGCCCTTTGGAGGCGTTAGACTCTGGATCCCAGTGTGGTGGGGAAACCCAAAGACTGGGGTGCTTGTATATCTGAGGCAGATGCGGATTCTTGGAACTGATGAGACGGGGCTAAGACCAAACTCCTGACCTGAGTTTGTCATATGAGGTGCTGGTCAATGTCATGAACAGCCAGCTCCAGGAAGGCATGTGTGTGTGCGCGTGTGCCTGCACGCGTGCACGCTGATTTCCTGACCTAAGCACTTCAGCCCCGGTCAGTTTCAAATTACTCATGTAAGATCACGGAACAGAGTACAGTGTTTCTCTTATATCATATTTCTATCATATGGATACAATAGATGTAGATATCCTCCAGGGAAGAGATAACTAGTAAAATAAATAAGAAGCGATGAGTTTTGAGTTTTAAAATATAATTTATTGGGGCGCCTGGGTGGCTCTGGGTTAAAGCCTCTGCCTTCGGCTCAGGTCATGATTTCAAGGTCCTGGGATCAAGCCTTGAATCTGGCTCTCTGCTCAGCGGGGAGCCTGCTTCCCCCTCTCTCTGCCTGCCTCTCTGCCTGCTTGTGATCTGTGTCTGTCAAATAAATAAATCTTTAAAATATCATTTATTTAATTGTAGGTTCATATAACCTAATTTTTAAAAGTTTAGTTATTTATTTAAGTAATCCCTATGCCCAATGTGGGGCTCGAGCTCATCACCCCGAGATTCAGAGTTTTGCACCCCACTGACTGAGCCAGCCAGGCATCCCTCTGTCATTTAATTTTTTTTTTTAAGATTTTATTTATTTATTTGACAGACAAGTAGGCAGAGAGGCAGGCAGAGAGAGAGAGGAGGAAGCAGGTTCCCTGCTGAGCAGAGAGCCCGATGCGGGGTTCGATCCCAGGACCCTGGGATCATGACCTGAGCCGAAGGCAGAGGCTTAACCCACTGAGCCACCCAGGTGCCCCTGTCATTTAATTTTTAATCTTGACTGTGTTTAACAACTGGCTTGCAGAATTCCTAAAAACGTCATCATTAACTCTCACGAACCTGTATAAACTGGCTTTGGGCATCAGTGATTTGTTCCTCAGTTGTTCCTTTGGAGCCCGTAATCAGGGACAAATAACATTCATGTTTGTAGTTCAGGACCTGGCACCAGGGCAAGTGCTGAGGACAGCCTTAATGTACTTCTTAAGGACCAGCGCTCGTTCCCCTGGGAACTGTGTTCCCTCCCCCACGACACAGTCCAGAAGGTGACCTTTTCCTTTCCTGGCTCTGGGCTGTTTATCTTCCCAAGCCACCAGCACCCCCCCACACACACACACACTTCAGGACAGGAATGCCTGGGACTGGCACGCAGGGCACCACGGCCAGCCATTTGCTGAACCACGTCAGGTGCTCCCAAGGTCGTCCAGATGGCTAGAAGGAGAGCTGCAGCCTGCTCCTTGGCCTCCAGCCCCATGACTGTGTTCATGGGTTAGGCATGCCCTTGATGGACAGATCCCACCGGTCCACTGTCCTCGCATGTTTCCAAGCCTCAATCCAAACTACCGTTTCTCATTGGGTCTCTCTTCTCTCCCTGGTGTCTCTCCCCCTACGAGTCACAGAGACAGTTGTGTGGTATTGACAGCTCCATGCCCAGGGAGCTTGTTCTAGAATTATCCCACTTAAGCCTCATAGCAAGTCTGTGAAGTAGGTGCTATTCTTGTCCTCAGTCCTGTGGATGAGAAACCCAGAGTTGGGGTGGTGTGCTGACTTTCCCACAGCGGTATGGGCAGGAACCCGGGATTTTTCCTTTTCTCTCAAGCATCTTCCTGGCATCCTCCTCAGGTCCTGCCCAGTTTTTCGGCATTCTTTTTAGCATGCTGCTTACTACTAAGCATCCTTGGGCATATAGTTGGTAGTAGAAGCCATGGGTCTGAAAAGATTGTTCGGGAGAGGGTGTGCTGTGGAACGGGGGCAGCAGAGGGACCACTGGGGGCAATGCCCGTACCTCAGGGCTCCCGAGGAAGAGAGGTCCCAGGAGGGCTGACACAGAAAGTACAAGCTGTCCAGGTGATGGTTTGCAGTGGGGAGGCTATACAATGAATGAGTAGATGGACATCAAAGGTGTCCCCTGGACTGGGCAATCCTGAGACCGTCAGTGATCTTGTCAGGGGCCTTTTCTTAATTCCTTTACCAGAGGATGAGGAAGCCAGAACAGGACAAGGAAGAACCCAACCACAGTGGGTTGAAGTAAAGCCGGGAGGTCGAAGACTGGGGTCCAGTGGTGTAGACGTCTCTCCAGGTGAGAACGCAGGAGGCGCACGCTAGACAGAAGGAGGGCGTTGGGGGTGTAGCTTTTACGGTTAGTGTCTTAAACTGGGAATATCCTTAGCAAACCTAGATTCTGAAGAAAAGGCCTTGGCAGAGGTGAGGCTGAAGGTGTCCATGACAAAGGAGAATGATGACAGGGTTGGGGGGGGCAGCAGGAGCCACGCTCTGGGGGGAGGGGAGGGAGGACAGGGCTGTGCTGGGTGCTGCCTGGTGGCCTGTAATCCTTCTGACAAGTAGGAGAGTGAGGGGTGAATAGTTGGGGGCACCCAGGGGAGTGGTGGGGCTTGTAGCTGGAGGCTTGGTGCTGTAAGGCTGTGACTGAAGACGCACCCGAAGTAGGAGGTAAAGCGTGTGTGGAACAGTCCCCTAGCAGCCCTCTCTCTGGACTTCTCTGCAGGAGCTGGTTATATCTATAGTCCATAAGCTCATCAAGCTCATTGGTCATCTCTTTTCTTACTGCTTCCATCCCCAGGAGGTGACACTGTCTCGAGGTTCTAAGGACAGCTCATCGTGGCCGTCCAGTAAGCAGTGAGGGATTTCTTCCCACCCTGGGAAGGTTCAAGAAGTAGGTGGTCTGCAGCCCGGGAAAGAGCCCTCGTCGGACACAGCATCAGCCAGCCTCTTGATCTTAGAGCTCCCAGCGCTCAGAACTGTCAGGATTCAATATTTGTTTTTTTAGTCACCCGGTCTATGGTAATTTGCTCCAGTAGCCTGAGCTGTGACCCCGTGTGCAGAATGACGAAGTGAGTTGTTTTGCCCAGAACAGGACAGGACTTCTAGCTCTGGGCCAGTGACTTTCCACGGTGTCGCGGGATGTACCACAAGGTGCCGTGGTCTCCCAAGGTCTCCCCTTACTTGATCAAACAGAAAATACGTCCTTGGAATTGGCCTCCCTGGGCTTAGCCTAGATGGAGGAATTCATTGCAAGCACTGGCCCTTTTCCTCTGAAACGGATTCACCTCTTCTGTGATCTTTTTAAAAAATCGTATTTATTTATTAGAGAGAGAGAGAGCGAGCGAGCGCGCACGCCCAAGTGGGGGATGGGCAGAGGGAGGGGAAAGGGCACACTCCCCACTGAGCATGCAACCCCATGCAGGGCTCGTCCAGGACTCTGAGATCATGACCTGGGCCAAAGGCAGACACTTAATTAACTGAGCCTCCCAGACGTCCCCTTCTTTGATAATTCAGACCTGACTTTGATGAAGAGGCAAATAGGTTTCCTCCCTGATCTATGGGAAGTGGCTGCCCAGGAGCCCATCTGGAAAGAGTTCTGTGATCGATTAGCCAGGTCTGCTAAGGGCAAGGCAGTGGGAGAGTTAATCCTGTCTGCTAAATATTTGCCCAGGCTGGTAAGAGGTGGGGTAGGTGGGAGACTGAAGATTTAGCTTTGCAGAAAAGTTTGGGAAGGGAAGACATGAAAGATTCCATGCAAGTCCGTTCTGTGTCACCCTGCTGAGCAGTCTGGCGCTGTAAGGTTGTTGACTGAGAATATCTATGTCTCTCAGGGGCGTCAAGGCAGGGGTCCTCCAGGAAGAGAAGGACGAACAGCAGCTCTGGTCATCCTACCCTCTGTTGACTCCAGGGCCAATCTTGTTACCAAGATTTCTGCGCAAGGCTTACTCTTGGCACCCAGGCCTGAGGAGACAGGGAGGCCAGGGGCCTGTTAAAATAGCCTGGCAGAGGGAAAGCTGAGTTTGTCTCCCTGCCAGAGACAGGCACAGGACGTCCCCAGGGCAGCCTGGTCCTTTGCTCTGGCTACAGACAGATTCCGATTCTGGGAGACCTTAAGCTTGCACAGTAGGGTCCCAATGCAAGGGGCTCCTTTTAAGAAAAGAATACAAAATTAGGTACTGACCCTTGGAGGAGGCCCTGTCAGAAAAGGATCTGTGTGAAGAAGAAATAAAATAGGGTGGAGGGACAGGGCACAAGGGAAAGGAGAATCTGCCCTAGATGGGTAGGCCTTGAGCTGCAAGGCGGAGATCAGGCTGAAGACCGTATGAGCTGAAGAAACAGCAAGTGCAAAGCCCTGAGGTCGAGACAGGCTTGGGATGCCACTGGCCCCAAAAGATCGGTGAGCCTGGAGTATAGTGAGTCAGGAGAGCCGCAAAGGGAGTGAGTCCAGAGCAATGAGCAGGGTTCACACTGGGCCTTGAGGGCATGGGAAGGGTTACCATTATTCCAGGATCTGTGGGAAGTCATTGAGGGCTTTTAAGGGACACAGACTGTGAAAAGAGCATTATGGTGGGAACGGAATGGCCTGCACAAACCTCATAGAGTGAGTGGAGGTGGGGGTGTGTCAGCAGAACCCGGTCCTTCTAGGTCTGAAGGTCAGGACAGTCATCAGGACGAAAGGGCATTCCTCCTGTTTCCTACAGGGCCTCCCAGCCTTGCTCAAGTTCACCCCGCAGAGCCCTTTGGAACAAAAGGGCCGATCCATATCGGCGCTGCTGGGCTTCATGACTCTGGGCAGCTTTGAAGTCCCAGGTCAAATCCATGGGATACAGACAACCTCAGGGTGACCTTAGCAGCCCGTGGGGACCCCAGGAATGAGTACTCTGGTTTCCAGAATATCTAATAGGCACACACAGGGTGGAAAGGAAGGTGAAGTGCCTTTCTGCGGTCTGTTCCCTCCTCGGGCTGTGAGGTCCTGGGCCTCTGGAAGACTGGTCTCCAGACTGATCTCCATGGGAACCGTGGAGGTACCCCAGCCTCTAGCAGGAAGCATGTGTTATGGAGTAGGGGTTGGGGAGAGGAAGGAGGAACTGTATTGCTGGAGGTGCCCAGTGAGTAGGTCCGCTCTGTGGAGAAGGGCAGAGGGAGGCATGGATTAAGAGGGTCTTCAAGCTCAGGGAAAGGCGAGCAGATGGGGGCCTACGGGGGATGAGCAGTAAGGACGGATGGAACTAAGGGCCTTCCCAGGCCAATCAACATGGCAGCCCAAGGTCACGTCCCTGTCTGGGACTTGAGAGTGGGAAGATGGAAAGTCAAGAAGAGCTGGGTCTCCTGGTGGTGCCTTCTGGGAGAGAGTTCGAGTTTTAGCCCTGAGTTTGAGACATCAAAACAGAGGGTTTGGGCCAAGTTGGGGGGTGAGGGTTGGGCAGGAGGAAAGTGCTCACAGTTCAGGTAACAGAGACAGAGAGGGAGGCAACAAACTGTGGAAGGTCAGGGAGAAAAGCACCTTGACAAACTCGAGAACCTGGTTAACTGGGTACAGGGATCCCCGCCGGCTGCCTAAGAGGGAACGATAGTTGGGAGGCGCTGGGGATTCCCAGCAAAAACAACCAACTGACCATCAGACTGAGGGACACTGGAGAAGGGCCTCAGCAGTGTCATGGCCTGGACGCCTCTATCCCACAGGTCCTCTGGATCCCAGTGGCCCAGCGGCCCAGCGGCCCAGCGGCCGCAGCTCTCCACAGTGAGGCCCTGTCCCTTGTCTGCTGAAAATGAAGGCACATAAAGCTCTCTGTGGGGAGGCAGAACCGTGAGGGTGTTAAGCCATCCCTGGGAGGAGACCAAAGGGTGAAAGGTTGGGACCAGCCCGTTCTCCTGGGGGAGGCTCCTGAGACTAGGATTGTTTGCAGGTAAAGGAAACCTCGTTGCCTCTCTTGTTTCCTGGTCAGGAGAAAGTTCTCAGGATGGGGTTGGGCAGTCAGTCAACAAAGAGCCAGAAGGTGGCAGTGTCTACCCAAGGAGGGGGCAGGGCCCCTGGCTGGGGAGGTGTCCCTCACCCACGGCAGCCTCCTGTGGCCCCTTGCTGTGGTCGGAGCCTGCCAGGCCTTCCTCTCTGAGGCCCAACCCCAGTCTCCTCCGATCTCCTCCCTCTCCTGTCCCACAGGCAGCGGGACCCCCAGCATTCTCCTTGCTGCCCCCAGGTTCAGAAGGGCTTTTTCTGGTACCTCTGGCCAGGAGTCCTGTGCTGCAGATCTCCTGAGACCCTGCCTCTCACCCCCGGCCCCTGCTCCCCCCATTGCTGTGTAGCCAGCATAGACACGCAGTGAGCCTCCCCCTGAGATCCCTGCTCACACGGGATACAGCCTGGGGCAAAGGAGGAGTCCATCTCGCAGGAGCACTAGCCATTCAAAATGCGGTATTACAGAGTCTGGTCTTACGAGGCCTGTAGTATCTGGGTGCTGGAGTGGCTCAGTTGGTTAAGTGTCTGACTCTTGATTTTGGCTCAGGTCATGATCTCGGGGACCTGGGATCGAGCCCCACCTTGGGCTCCGCCCTCACCAGACAGTTTGCCTGAGATTCTCTCACTCTCCCTGTCCTCACCCCCTGCTCGTTCTTTCTTTCTCTCAAATAAATAATTTTTGTTTTTCTGTTAAGATTTTATTTGGGGCACCTGGGTGCCCCCCAAAAAAACCCACTCCCACTGCTTATTCCCTCTCTGTCAAATAAATAAAGAGAATCTTAAAAAATAATAATACGTACATTTTAAAAAGATTTATTTATTTGGGAGAGAGAGAGATGAGCGAGAGGGAGAGGAAGAGGGAGGAGGGTCAGAGAGAGAAGTAGATTCCCCGCTGAGCAGGGAACCCAACGTAGGGCTCCATCCCAGGACCCTGGGATCATGACCTGAGCCAAAGGCAGACACTTAACCAACTGAGGCACCCAGGCGCCCCTATGGAAATAAAATCTTTAAAAAAAGAAAAGTCCATCCTAAAATTCATATGAAATCTCAAGGGACCCTGAATAGCCAAACAATTTTGACAAAGAAGCACAGAGTTGGAGGTCTCACACTTCCTAATTTGAAGAAGTTACTGCAGGGGCGCCCGGGTGGTTCATTCGGTTAAGCGGCTGCCTTGGGCTCAGGTCATGATCTCAGGATCCTGGGATGGAGCCTCCCATCTGTCTCTGTGCTCAGCTGGGAGTCTGCTGCTCCCTCTCTCTCTGTGCTTTCTCTCTCTTGCTCTCAAATAAATGAAATCTTTTTTTAAAAAGTTACACAAAGCTACAAGACAGTGTGTTACTGGCATAAAGACAGACCATAAGCTGACAGGATAGAGTAGAGAGCCCACAAATAAGCCCTCGTATGTGTGGTCAGTTGATCTTCAACTAGAGTGCCAAGACCACTCAGTGGGGAAAGGGTAGTCTTTCCCACCAACGGTGCTGGAAGAATTGGACATCCACATACAAGAGAATGAAGGTGGACCCTTACCTCATGCCATATACATAAATTAACTCAAACTGGACCAAAAACACAAGAGGTAAAACTGTAAAACTCTTGGGGCACCTGGGTGGCTTGGTGGGTTAAGCCTCTGCCTTCGGCTCAGGTCATGATCTCAGGGTCCTGGAATCGAGCCCCGCATCGGGCTTTTTGCTCAACAGGGAGCCTGCTTCCCTTCCTCTCTCTCTGCCTGCCTCTCTGCCTATTTGTGGTCTCTTTCTGTCAAATAAATAAATAAAATCTTTAAAAAAACTATAAAACTCTTAAAACATAACAGAAAAGTGTATGCCTTTCTGGATTCGGATTTGGTAATTATTTTCTGGACGTGACAGTCCACAAAAGGAAAAACAGATAAATAGGTCTGCATCACAAAAGGAAACAATTGACAGAATGAAAAGGCAACCCCAGAATGGAAGAGAATATTTAGAGATCATAGATCTGATATGGGATTACTTACCAAAAACTAGAAATAACTCCTACAACTCAACACTGGGGAAACAACCAGTTAAAAAAATAGACAAAGGTAGGGTGCCTGGGTGGCTCAGTTGTTGGGCGTGTGCCTTCGGCTCAGGTCAAGAACCCAGAGTCCTGGGATCGAGCCCCGCATCGGGCTCCCTGCTCAGCGGGAAGCCTGCTTCTCCCTCTCTCACTCCCCCTGCTTGTGTTCCCTCTCTTGCTGTGTCTCTCCCTGTCAAATAAATAAACAAAATCTTTTAAAAAAAGGACTTGAAAAAAAAAAAGGACTTGAATAGACATTCCTCCAAAGATGATTTTTTTAGCCTTTTTTAAAAGATTTTATTTATTTGACAGAGAGAGAGATCACAAGTAGGCAGAGAGGCAGGCAGAAAGAGACGGAGAAGTAGGCTCCCCGTGGAGCAGAGAGCCCGATGTGGGGCTCGATCCCAGGACCCTGAGATCATGACCTGAGCCGAAGGCAGAGGCTTATTAACCCACTGAGCCACTCAGGCACCCCTAGCTTTTTTTTAATTGAAGTATAGTTGACACACGATGTAACAATATCACATTAGTTTCAAGTGTACAAGTAGCAATTCAGGAGTTCTGTACCGCACACTACCGGCTCACTGCAAGTGTAGCTCCCGCCTGTCCCCTCCCAAAGCTCCTACGATTCCATTGACTCTATGCCCTGCTCTGTACCTTTCATCTCCGTGACTTGTTCATCCCATAACTGGAAGCCTGAGCCTCCCGCTCCCCTTCACCTTTTGAAGATGATATATAAGGCGCCTAGGTGGCTCAGTGGGTTAAAGCCTCTGCTCTCGGCTCAGGTCATGATCCCAGAGTCCTGGGATCAAGTCCTGCATTGGGCTCTCTGCTCAGCGGGGAGCCTGCTTCCTCCTCTCTCTTTGCCTCCTGCTCTGCCTACTTGTGATCTCTCTCTCTCTCTGTCAAATAAATAAATAAAATCTTTTAAAAAAAATAAAATAGGGGCGCCTGGGTGGCTCAGTGGGTTAAAGCCTCTGCCTTCAGCTCAGGTCATGATTCCATGGTCCTGGGATCGAGTCCTGCATCGGGCTCTCTGCTCAGCAGGGAGACTGCTTCCTTCCTCTCTCTCTGCCTGCCTCTCTGCCTACTTGTGATCTCTGTTTGTCAAATAAATAAATAAAATCTTAAAAAAATAATAAAAAATAAAATAAAGATGATATATAAGTGGCCAATAATCAAATAAAAGTTGATCGACATAACCAGTCACTAGGGAGACACACTTCACACACCTTAGGATGGCTACTAATTTTTTTAAATTTTATTTATTGCTTTATTAGAGCATGAGCTTGGGGAGGGGTAGGGGGAGAGGGAGAGAATCCTCAAGCAGACTCCCCGACTGAGCGAGGAGCTGGACATGGGGCTTGATCCCAGGACAGTGGAATCATGACCTGAGCCGAAGGCAGATGCTTAACCCACTAAGTCACCCAGGCACCTCAGGATGACAACTATTTTTAAAAAGAAGGAAAAAGGGGGCGACTGGGTGGCTCAGTGGCTTGAAACCTCTGCCTTCAGCTCAGGTCATGATCTCAGGGTCCTGGGATCAAGCCCTGCATCAGGCTCTCTGCTCAGCGGGGAGCCTGCTTCCCCCTCTCTCACTCACAAGTAGATCTCTTTCTGTCAAATAAATAAATAAAATCTTTTTTAAAAAAGCGGGGGGAATCAGTCAGTCCATCCGTCCGTCCTTTGGGGTTCCTGCCACTGGAAATTTCTCACTGGAATTTATCCCAGGCTGTGGCTCCCATCATTTTGTTTTGTGTTGCAACCCTCCCTGCATATCATTTCTCTGACCTTCCCTGTCTTCTCTCTTCTTGGGGTCTCTTCTCCCCAGGTTCCTGTGAAGACGCCCGTGAAGCTCTTTAGTCCCTCGTGTGTTTAACTGTGTCCCTTCAGCCATGTCCCTGGCCCCGCCCTCCCCTTCCTCAACCAAAGTGGCTGATCGAGATGTTTTCCTAAACAAAACTGTTCTCGCCCCGCTAAATGCATTGAAAATGTGCCATCTGCTGCATTCGCTGGTCTCCTGAGAGCTGGAGGAGTCCGAGCTCGCAGCTGAGACCCAGATCTCCTCTCCACCAGCTGCCGGGCCAGGGCTAGCCGGAGGCCCCAGGAGTGAATTTGTCAGAGTAAAGGCGGCTGTGGGGCAGCCTCTTGGCAGCCTGCCAGGAGCCCCTTCTGGCGAGGGTCCATCCGTCTGAGCCGCAGGGATCAAGCCTCCGATGTGCGGGGCCTGACGAGACTGAGAAGGATGACAGCCCCGAGGTGAGGTGACCTCACTGGAGCAGAGGTGCTCGGGGTCCAGAGCCGCTGGGAGACAGGAGGGAATGGTGGACTGGATGTCAAGAAAGTTTGCCCCTGCACAGGGTGTGAGAGTAGGGGGTGGGTAGTGAGGGTGACACCTCTGGAGAGGTCCCAGAGGTGGGGAAGCTAAGAGGGAAGGCCGGGAGCTCTCACTGGGTAAAGGAAGATGACAAGGTGGGCAGGGAAACAGATAATGCCTTCTAGGCAGAAATCTGCAAGGCGGAGCCAAGAGAGGGCACAGGGAGAAGTTTCTGGAACAAAAGTGGCCGTGCGATAAGCACTTACCTTTCACCAGGCATTCAACGCTGAGAGTAGCTACAATGACTCTTCCTATGTTCTAGGCGTTCTCCTGGGCCAGCGCTGTCTAGTAAACACACAGTGCAAGCCACGGATGTCATTGTAAATATACTAGGAGCCGCATTTTATTTTATTTCTTTATTAAAATACAAACAAACAGGGCGCCTGGGTGGCTCAGTGGGTTAAGCCTCTGCCTTCGGCTCAGGTCATGATCTCAGGATCTTGGGATTGAGCCCCTCGTCGGGCTCTCTGCTCAGTAGGAAGCCTGCTTCCCCCTCTCTCTGTCTGTCTCTCTGCCTACTTGTGATCTCTGTCAAATGAATAGATAGATAAATAAATACATAATAAATAGATAAATAAGTCTTTAAAAAATAAACAAAATAAAATACAAACAAACAGGGCGCCTTGGTGGCTCAGTGGGTTGAGCATCTGCCTTTGGCTCAGGTCATGATCCCAGAGTCCTGGGATCGAGCCCCATATTGGGCTCTCTCCTCCGCGGAGAGCCTGCTTCCTCCTCTCTCTCCCTGCCTTCCTCTCTTGCCTACTTGTGATCTCTGTCTGTCAAATAAATAAATAAAATCTTTTTTTAAAAAAGTGTAGGAGAGAACTGTGCAAATGCCCGAAGCCTGACGTGTCGCCACAGCACCCAAGAGTCCTTGAACGTGTCCACCTAAACCCTGGTGTGTTGTGTTCATGACTTCACTTTCTCGTCCTACAGGCCAGTTTCCTCTGGATCCGACCCTTGGTTCCACCTATCTTTCTGCTCCCTGATGAGCTTCAGCTCAAGAGGAAACATAGCCGGGGCCACACCGTCGGCTGGGGCCGCCTCTCCTGTGCCCATTACGCAGAAAGATGCTTCTTCAGCCCCTGCTGTCAGGCAAGTTGCATTTAGAGCCACGTGGAGCCTTCACGGTTCTGCTTCATGGAAATGTTTGTGCAGGTTCCTTGGCTTCTTTCCAGGCTATATCTGACCGCCCTTTTACCTTTCAGTTAGTCTTATCTCTAACTGGGGGGAGGGGGCGCACAGGGGTGGGGAGGGCTGTTTTGCACAGCAGAACTCCAACTGAAACATCGGTTCCTGAAGTTAACTTTTTCTGTTTTTACCTAGAGCAAAGGTGTGTTTCGTTTTTTGTGGGTGTTGTTTTTTTTTTCCATGCTGGGCATGGAGCCCAACACGGGGCTTGAACTCATGCCCTGAGATCAAGACCTGAGCCGAGATTAAGAGTCAAGACACTTAACTGGCTGAGCCACCTGGACGCCCCAAGAGCAGGGTTTTTTTTTTGTTGTTTTTTTTTTTTTTTAAAGATTTTATTTATTTATTTGACAGACAGAGATTACAAGTAGGCAAGAGAGGCAGGCAGGGAGAGAGAGGAGGAAGCAGGCTCTCCGCGGAGCAGAGAGCCCGATGTGGGGCTCGATCCCAGGACCCTGGGATCATGACCTGAGCCGAAAGCAGAGGCTTTAACCCACTGAGCCACCCAGGCGC